>CABHPQ010163709.1:12603-25260 GCA_902168405.1 Peromyscus aztecus | reverse complement strand
GGGGGGGTAGAGTGAGGAAAGGGAAATCATGAGCATGTGCGACCTGGTGTGTTTGGGTTTCTGTGGTCCAGAGACTGACTAAGCAGGGAGGGCAGGATGGGGGAGGGCAGGGCCGCCTCACCACCAGTACCCACACTGTAAAGTAAGGCCCTTTTCTCAGGCAGTGGACTCCCAGCAGGGGTCAAGTGAGTTGCCCGGGGCTAGGTTTAGTCAGGGAGGGAATCAGACATTTGTCAATAAAGAAGGACTGGGATGTTTCCCGACCAGTTGCGAACCTACAAGGTGTTTTTTTTTTGTTTTTTGTTTTTTTTTTTTGTCTCATTCTTGGGGCCTCAGCACACTGTCCCCGAGACTCAGTGACTGAGTGAGAACGAGTCTGCTCCACACCGTAACCGGACTAGGGATACACAGGCACGGTGACGGGACTACGGCCAGGCTGGCAGACTCGGGGCTCTGGCTGCCCACCACTCCTCCGCCCCTGGTGATCCTAAGGCAGGCCAGCAACCTTCTCCGGGCCATTGGGAGTGTTTGCAAATACCTCCCGCGGCCAGCCCGGGTGGGGAGAGAGAACTGCTCTTCCTCCCACCGTGCCCCGCCTACTGCTGGGTCCAACTGAAAGAGGAAGAGAGTTTCAGTCAACCCTGAGCACACAGACAAGGTGCCCGGCAGGTTAGACTGGACAGGCGGGGCAGCAGCTGTCCTGCAATAGCAACAATGCACAGCCAGCAGCCGGAGTCTCCAGAGGAGGGGCTGGAAGAGTCTGGTAATAATGGCTGCCTGTTCTCGTTCTTTGCCGAAGATTCCAGGGTGTGGTGGTGACAAACGTCCACACACACAGTGATTCATTCACCCAGCTCTTGGGAAATAGCTGTCTAGCCTCTTGTGTCCAGCTGCCTTGGCACCTGCCCACTAGGTCGGCTGAGACTGCCTGCCTTCTATTGTGAAGGTTTGAGGAGCGTGCTGGTTGTTTTTTATTTTTGTTTTTGTTTTTGGTTGTTTTGTGTTTTTTTGTTTTATTTTGTTTTGTTTTTGTTTTTTGTTTGTTTGTTTTGTTTTGTTATTTTTTTTTCAAGACAGGGTTTCCCTGTGTAGCTTTGGAGCCTGTCCTAGAACTCGCTCTGTAGACCAGGCTGGCCTCAAATTCACAGAGATCCGCCTGCCTCTACCTCCCAAGTGCTGGGGATTAAAGGCGTGTGCCACCACCGTCCAGAACTGGTTGATTTTTGTCAACTGGAGAAAAACCTAGATGTATCTGGGAAGAGGGACTCTCCATTGAGAAAATGCCTCCATCAGATTGGCCTATAGGCATGTCTGTGAAGGATTTTCTTGATTAGTGATTGATGGGAGAGGGCCCAGCCCACTGTGGATGGTGCAACCCCTGGGCAGGCAGTCTTGGGTTATATAACAAAAGCAGGTTGAGTAAGCAAGCCATGGGGAGCAAGCCAGTAAGCAGCATTCCTCCATGGCCTCTGCTTCAGTGCCTGCCTTGACTTCCTGTCCCGACTTCCCTTGGTGACTGTCTATAAGCTGTAAAATGGAAATAAACCCTTTTCCCCCTGGGTTGCTTCTAGGCATGGTGTTTATTACAGCAATTGAAAGCAGACTGCAGAGGAAGGAACAAGAGTCTCTGGGCTGACTCATTAGGGATGAGGAAGTGCAGGTCTCCAACATCAGGGTCTCTTTCCATTGCCCTGTGAGGCTTAGTGGTAGAGCCCTTGTCTGAGATTCATGAAGTATTGCGCAGTACTGAGAAGAAGAAGAAACAAACAAACCTTCCGCCAAAAAAATTTGAGAGAAAAGCCTGGCAGAAGTAGACCGAGATAATGCCCATCGGTCTTTTTTTTTTTTTTTTTTTTTTTTTTTTTGACTTAGTGCTATTGCCTTAGTTTAACAAGGCTGTCACAGATAACAGGAAGGTGTTGTCAAGACCTCTCAGAGAAAGCTCTAGATCCCTCTATAACTCCAAGGCTGGAGGACAAATGTGCCACCACTTCTACGCATTATGCACAAAGACTTCCCATGTCTCCTATTTCCTAGTGTGTCTCTGGGCCCTTCGACTGAACACTGTTTTACTCTAGTGTACACAGGAAATAGGCATCTCACCTCTGCACCCCCATTTCTAGCTTGCTAGATAGATGTTTCACTTTCTTGTGAGTAGAAGACACCTAAGTAGGAGACATAAATGACTCTCAAACTCTTCTGCATTCACCTGTCACATCTCTGCAACTGCCACAGCACTATCCTATACAAACACTTTTTTAAATTCAATGTTTATTTATTTGTTCTTATTTATTATAAAAGTAAAGTGGGGTATATAGCAGGAGTAGAACATTGGACTGCAGATGAGAAAGTCTTCTGTACTTCTAGCTGCAAGCCCCACCTGACTTTTCTAGAGCCTTTTGTGACATTCAGGGAAGGCAGAAGTTTTGCAGGCCAAACCCCTTGAGTTGTCCCATTAAAGCCACCCCTGCTGGGCGGTGATAGCACACACCTTTAATCCCAGCACTCGGGAGGCAGAGCCAGGCGGATCTCTGTGAGTTTGAGGCCAGCCTGGTCTACAGAGCGAGATCCAGGACAGGCTCCAAAACTCCACTATGGCATGGCCTGCCTTCTTTCTGGAAAGCACCAGGTTGAGAACTTCCCCATACTTCTGCAAAAGCCTCAGGAGGACGTGTCTGGGGTAGCCACCTTGGGACTCCTCCTCCTTCTTGCACGTCCACTTTAGCTTTAGTTTGGGGGTTCCTCTGCCTTCAGTCCTTTCTCTTCTTCCTCTCAGCCTGTGCTCTCGGTCCGGGACCAGCCTCTGCTGCTGCTCCAGCTGACGGGAACCCTCTTCTCGGAGGCGTGCGATCTCCTGATCTAGTGTTGTGCTGCGCTGGCTCTCCTCTTCCTCACTCCCCTGGGCCCGGGCCTGCTGCTCCCGGGCCTCTAGGTCAAGCCTCGCTTTCTTCCTCTTCTCATCCAGTCTCTGGGTCCTGTCTGCGGCCTGCTTCTTGGCTTTTCTTTCCTTGTCGTAGGCAGCCCTGGCTGCAGCATCCGTCAGTACCTCCAAGGCCTGGGAAAGCTGGTGGAAGAGCTGAGCAGCTCTGGGGTTGCCTGGATTTTTGTCTGGGTGGCAGGACAGTGCTTTGTGCCTGTAGGCTTTCTTTACCTCTTTATCTCCTGCCTCCTCCTCAATGCCAAGCAGCTCGTACAGATCCATGCTTAAGAGCTCCTTAGGCAGTGTCATGGTTCTAGCCCTGACCCAACTTGTGTTAGTCACGGTTCTCTAGGGTCACAGAATTTACAGAATGAATGTCCTTATAGATATATAAAAATAATGTATTGGAATGACTTACAGGCTGCACTCCAACAATGGCGTTATGAATGGAAAGTTCAAGAATCCAGTAATTGTTCAGTCCCGAGAGGCTGAGTGTCTCAGCTGGTCTGCTGGGATCTTGAAGAAGGAATGGATGTGCTGACCGAAGTTCCATTATATAGTATTCCCAGAGAAGGTGTGGCCCAGATTAAAGGTGTGCCTTCCAGCCTCAAGGTCTGAATTAAAGGTGTGTGTTATCCAACCTCAAGTTCCTGATCAAAGGCATATTGCCTTCTTGCCTTAAGATCTGCATCACAAGTGTGCCCTCCATTTCTAGATTATAGTTCATTCCAGATATAGTCAATTTGACAACCAGGAACAGCTATCATAGAACTGATTTTTTTTTTTTTTTTGAGAGTGTCTCTCTAGTAGCCCAGGCTTTCCTGGAACTTGTTATGCAGACCTGGCTGGTCTTGAATGCTGAGGTCTTTCTGTCTCTACCACCAGAGTGTGGAGATCCTGAGAGCTGGCCCTGAGGTACACTGGAGAGTTCAGCCTTGTGGTGAGGGAGGACACAGGAGAACTGGCAAGGCTGACCAAGCCTGCAGCTGCCCAGGCCCAGAACGGGAGGTATGACTAGGCCGGTCCCTACATCCACCCCATCTATGATCTTATGGAGCATGTGAAGGGGCCAATCCTGCAGACCCAAAACTGCAGGATCTCAATGACACAGGGCAACAACAGGATATCCAAGAGGTGTCCCAGAGAAGGCCCAACTTCAATAGTGAAACATAAATCAGAGGGCATCGAACCAGAACAATGACTCACTGCAATGAACACGTGCAAGTAAAGATATATGGACAAGGGATTTACTGTGTGGCTCACTGGGTCACCCTGAGCTTTTGTGATGAGATTCCTAGTTTTTCCCTTTTTTTTTTGTAGTTGTTGTTCTTTTTTTCTCTCTTAGATCTTGTTTTATTGTAGGGGGATTTCAGGGGCAGGGGTGGAAGGTGGAAGAGAAGGAATGGGGAAATGAATGGGATCAAGACGCATGATGTGAAAGACATAAAATAAATAAAAAGAACATTAAAAAAAAGATGGGGCTCAGTCTATCATGGTAGTCTCTGGCTCAAGGATGGGAATCCTGGGGAGCCTCTCCACCTGAGGGCAGATCCAGGTGGCATCTCTCCAGCAGTCCTAAAAATGTGAACAGCAGCACATTGCTCTTGATTTCTGCTGATAGACTGTCCAGTGGGTGTCCTAGAGTTCTAGTCCTGGGTCTGCTTATCTTGATCAAGTGATATCACTAGGTTCTGGTCATCATGGGCAGTCTTGGGTATAGTGTCTTCTAGACTACTTTTACAAGAGTGATGACTTATTTTGGTTGTTTACTTGACTACATCTGTAAATAACTAAAGCCCCAAAATGGAGGGCATACCTGTGAGGCATTTTTAAAATTATTATTCTCTCATATTTGATATCCAGACTGCAGTTTCTCCTGTGTCTTCTCCTCCTATTTCCTCTCCCTCACCTCCTTTCATCCTCTAATTACTCCTCCTAGTTTCCCTAAAGAAAAGAGCTGCCTCCCAGGGATATCAAACAATCCTGGCATGTCAAGCTGCTATGGAACTAGGCACTTCACTAGGTGTCAGTATCAGAAGGCTGAGCCACTGTTGTGTAACAACCTCCTCCAAGATTGATTCCGTCCTGCAGGGAAGCTTCTTAAGCATGAAGGTCAACAACTCAAAATATCAAAAGGAAGTCCCTGAAACTCATCAGATTCACAAAGCCTTTCCCTGTCTTATTAAGCAACAAAAGCTGCCCAAAACACTCTCAGACAATCCAAGGGTTTTGGGAATCTTGGCAAACAAGTACTGTGTTATCTTTGGGCTAGCCTTGGAAGAGGAGTATATGAGAATCCTAAGATGGTCTTACTAATTTGAGGAAGGTGACTGAAAGTTAAAAATACTTCTTAGGGGCCAGCCAGATGGCTCAATGGGGGAAAGGCACTGGCTGCTAAGTCTGATGACCAGAGTTCAACCTCTGGGACAAACATTCCCTTTCCTCCTCCTCTCTCTGTTTCCTTCCTTCCTTCCTTCCTTCCTTCCTTCCTTCCTTCCTTCCTTCCTTCCTTCCTTCCTTCCTTCCTTTCTTCCTTCCTTCCTCTCTCTGTCTCTGTCTCTCTTTCTCTGTCTCTCTGTCTCTGTCTCTCTCTCTTTCATTTTCTTGTTTTCTGAGACAGGGTCTCTCTGTGTAGCCCTGGCTGTCCTGGAACTCACTCTGTAGACCAAGCCGGCCTCCAACCCAGAGATCCCCCTGCCTGTCTCTGCCTCCCAAGTCCTGGGAGTTAAATTCAGCTGCTGGGCCCACATTCAGCTTTCTGAGGGAAGGTGGCAAACCCAATATCACGAGGAGCCAGCATAGCTACCGAAGGCTGAGTGAGCATCAGGATGCCTCTGAATTTCTTCACCTCTCCAGAAAGACTTCAGGTGGCCTCCACCCAGGACTTCAGCAGAACTGCATTCCAGAGGCAATTGGAATCGGAATCCAGGACATACACACCACGTTCTCACGATCACAGACCCAGCTGCCTTTCTTCCTAGGGCCCACTGAGGAGCTCTAAAAAGCTTAAAAAGGAAGAAAAGTCCTATGTCCCAAACCATATTTGGCTGTGGTCATAAAAGGAGGTGATTTGCAGGCTACAGGTGACCAATTCCCATGTTCAAAGTTCAGGGTTCTTGTCAGTGCCCAAGTTTGCTAAACATCGCCACCTGCTGTCTCAAAAGCTGATAACCAGAAAAAGCCTCATAAACTCCAGGACACACCAGTGGGCCATTTTAACTCTCCAAGAAACCCCACTACTTTCCCAGAGCTCTGTGTTCATTCTGTCAGCTGGACCCCAGTGATCCACCCATCATCAAACTTACTGCTGATGAAACAGCTCACAGACCGAATAGACCGAATGCCTGTCACTGGCTCCCATCGTGACTGACCCTAAAAGATCTGGAGGATTTATTGCTCAGAAGCTCCACCCCATCCCTTTTCTCTTTGTGACTTGGCCTTCCATAGCCTCAGACTTTGTGTGTAGCCGAGAAAGTTTTTGAACCTTTGAATTTCTGAGTGCTGGGATTACAGGTATGTGTTCCTACACCTGTTTTTGTTTGTTTGTTGGTTTTGTTTTATTTTTGTGGTGCTAGGGATGGAACCCAGGGCTTGGTGCCTATGAGGCAAGTGCTGTGCCAACCAACTAAATCCCATTAGCAGGCCTGGGAACTTTTTTCAAAGGCATGGAAAACTCTGAGCTGCCTGTGTAGCCTGATTATCTGAGTTTGATGTCCAGGCCCCATACAATGGAAGGAGAGAATTGACTCTGGCAATTTGTCCTCTGACCTCCACACATGTAACACACACACACACATACACACACACACACACACACACACACACACACACACACACACACACCATAAATAAACAAATAAATAAATACTACATACATACATATAAATAAGGACTCTATATTAAGACAGGGTCTCACTATGTAACCAAAGTTGTGGTAAAACACAAGGCCACCCATGGTAGCACATGCTTACATTCCAAGTCCTCAGGAGGTGTGGCTCTGCAGTAGGATCTTGAGTTGGAGGTCAGCCGGGATGCACAGTGAATTCCCACATAGCCTAAGTGACGCAGTAAGACACCGTCTCTAAGCAAAAAGTGTTTTGGTGAAATACACCTAAAATTGACTTTGTTTTTAAGACAGGCTCCCACTAGGTAGCTCAGGCTTGCTTGGAACTGCTTATGTAGACCAGGCTGGCCTCAAACTAAAGGCACTCCTCTCTGCCTCTCCACTGCTGAGATTAAAGGCATATAACAACGTACCCAGCAAGATTTGGATCTTAGGAGTGCAGTCTCGAAGTGACGTACACTTACGTTATTGTGCAGCCACTCTTCAGGGCGCTTCTCATCACAGTCCTAGAAACATCGCGGGGCACCCTTCTCCTGCTTTCTGTCACTTACCCCTGCCGGGTCCACACTGCCACCAGTGCTTCCCAAAGGAGGGTTTACTGAAACCGAAGCTTCTGGAAGCTCCTGTTTCACAGTTTCTCCGCTGTCTGAGGGCGGCGTTCAATGCGTGGTTGATGGCTTGCTGTTCTCACATTTCCTCAGGCCGTGGCAATTTCCCTGTATTGGTGCCTCCTGCTCACGTGAAGGCAGATGGGGGTGTAGAGACTAGTTTTCCTGCGGCTGTGACTCTGGGGTGACCGCCTGGGAAGGTACTGTAGATGGCACCTGTCCTGACAGGGTCCCTCAGATGCTGAAGAGATGATGGGGCTCATGTCGTCCAAGAGCTCCTGCCGCTGCATATGCGTTTTATATGTGCATGAGAGAAGATGTATTTTTCTAGGGACATAGGCCCTTACCAGGAAAGCGAAGAGCCACCAGATACGCATCTGGGGTTTTCATTTGTTTCACGATCCTTTCTGGAAGAATCAAGGACTGAGTGACGTGTCCTCCAGGACCACTGCTTTGTGTGGTTGGGGACTGAATGAGGAAATCCAAGAGTGCAAAGGACATCACAAAGGTGAAATTGGAGCGAAGAGCTGGGGAGACGGAAGTGGTGTGGCAGACGGATCGCAATCTGCAAACACACCGCCAGGAGTGGTGTGCACACCCGGAGGAGTGGTGTGCACACCCAGAGGAGTGGTGTGCACACCCGGAGTCCCAGCACCTTACAGGCTGAGGGAGGAAGACTGTGAGCTTAAGGCTAGCCCGGCTGTGTAGCAAGACCCTATTTCGCAAAATAAAAACAAGCAAATTTGCAGACATTCGTTGGAAGTGGGAGAGACAAGAAGGCCACTCAGCTGTCATTTATAACTCGTCCTGGCCCTGGGCGCTCCACACATTCCTTCCTGGAGACTTCAGTGACACTGGGACTTGCTAGACGACTCCTTCTAACTCATCAAGTGCTCACCATGAGTCAAACTCTCCATGTAAGGGATCTAAATGAGCTTACCCGCCCTTACCAGACATATAAAAGAGAATTTTGTCCTCATTTCACACAGGAAAAAACACTTAGAGAGAACAGGTAACTTCTCTAGTGTCCAACAGAACATGGATTTGAACCCAGGCCTGTCTTACTTCTAAGCACACTTTCCAAATCACCAGATTTTCCTTTTTAAAAAAAGTTGTAAGAAAATGTAGAAAAGCTAATTTTCTTTGGTTATAGACTCCTCTACCTAGGAAACTCATTTTCATTGGAGGAACAAAAGAAAGCTGCTGGGCAGGTAATGCCTCAGATTCTTGTTCTCCAAACTACAAAGACACATGCACACACACAGACACACAGACATATAGACACAAATACATATACACCACATGTACACACACACATACATATACACACACAGACACACACATATGCACCCAGATACACATACACAGACACACACATACATATACACACAGAGACACACACACATACATATACACACACATACATATACAAACAGACAGACACACATGCACGCATGCATGCACGCACACACTCGCACATGCACCACTTACACAGGGCTTCTTATCCCTGGCTGGCCGTAGACCTTCGACTTCTGATCCTCCCATTTCCACATACCAGCCGCTGACATTTCAGCCCTGCAGCCATCACACCCTTATGCCGTTCTGGTACATGCTAAGCAAGCATTCTACCAACTGAGCTACAACCCCACCTTCCAAACTGCCTCCTCTAAGAAGCAGGATTGTGTTGAGTGAGGAGCACAAACTTAGAGTCTGACCACATTGCCTGTATCAGTCAGGGTTCTTAAGAGGAGAAGAATCTATAGGATGAATATATTACAAAGGGGATCTATTAGAATGCTTAACATGATGTGGGCTAGGGAGTCCAACAATGGCTGCCTGCACACTGGTGAAGCCAAGAGCCCTGGTAGCTGCAGGCTGGATCCCTCAGCAGTTCCAATCTGGTGCTGAGAAGGCTTGGAAAATTCCTGGAGAGTCACCAGTCTTCGGTGCAGCTTGGAAGGCCAAAGAAGCTGGATTTCTTTGTTAGTGAAGGATGGCGGTGGCAGCGGCAGCAGGGCAAGGTAGATGCAGTCATCAGTAAGGAGAACAGTCAGCAGGCAAAGTAACACTGCTTTCCCCCAGACTTCGTTATATCTGGGCTGCCATCAGAAAGTGCTATCCTTGCTGGGGATTGGGGTGGGGTGGGGGACAGTGGGGGCAAGATCTTCTCTGTTCAGTTAATGCTTTCAGAAAATACCTTCACAGATCAGATCCAGTCAAAATGACAGCCAAGATCAACTATAGGACGGCCCGAGGCCTTCAAGGGGCTTAATTTATAAACAAACCAGACAGGGAGGAAATAGCTGCATTCTTAGCCAGCTAGGGACTCTGTCTGGAGAAAGGGACAGAGAGGCCTCATAGGGGGTTACTAAGTATGCTGCGTGGATCAAATTAACTTCTCTGTGGTCTGGGTCAGATTTGGAGGCACTCAGATGTGTTCGCCTTGTCTGGAAGAGAGGATCAGACAGAACTCAGGCTGCTGGCAGAGGGTTCACCCCTTCTCAGTGCTTGGCATCTACTTGTCTAAGAGCCGGTACCGGGGGGCGGGGAGGCAGGGTAGACAGGTGCTGCTGGGCAGAGGGAATGTGAGGGCTAAAGTTAAGTTTAAATTAAATTACTATATTTTTGGTTTTTTGAGACAGGGTTTTTCTGTGTAGTTCTGGTGTCTGTCCTGGATCTCACTCTGTAAACCAGGCTGGCCTCGAACTCACAGAGATCTGCCTGGCTCTGCCTCCCGAGTGCTGGGATTAAAGGCTTGCACCACCACCTCCCAAATGAAAGTATCTTGAACCCGTAAGGCTCACTTGCCCAAGGACAGATCACTTCCTAGAATGCTAGGGGTTGTTGTTCATGTTAGATAACAAGCTATGTGTTTTAGCTTCTGTAAAGAAGTTTGGTTGCCTCAACTGTACAGGATGATGTGCTCCACCACCCAGAAGGTGACATTTTTGTAGCCACTAGATGTGACTGTCCCTGAAGTTCAAGTGGCAGGTGAGTCATTTCTCAGTTCTAAGTGTCCTCAGGCAGGCAATAGGTTTCTTAGTTCTATGAAGTGCAGTGGAACCCTTTCCACTCTGCTGGGTTTAAGTTCTGGTCAGCCTGATGGGATGCAGCTCTTTATCAATCAGCTGTCCCCAAGGCAGTAGGTATTGTTAATCCCACTGAGCAAGAATAAGACCACGACCACAGTTTTTGAGTCAAATTTGAAGCAAGCCATATCAAAGACCGACCAGGATGATGGGCACTGGCCAGGTTCATACGCAGGATTCCCAGAGAATGGCCACAAATTGTTAGTTCGGTGCCTATAAGGCAAAACCCACTCTCACCTTCATCCAATGGGGGCAAGCATACATCCTGACATACTTCCTGCCTATGTAGCTCCTGCCTGTGTGTGATCAAGTACATCCTATGCAGTTGGGCAACCAACCTTGTTATCTGTCCTTGGACAAGAGGGGCTTACAGGTTAGAGGCATTTTTGTATTATAGATCTATTAATCACAGTAATTTAAACTTAAAATATAACTTTAGAAATCACAATACACTTGGCTTAGGGCACAGAAACTCTGAGAACCTTGTAGCCCTGCTTGGAACAGGGCATGTGATGTGCAAGAGCCCATGATGTTGAAAATGAGAGAATAATGATGTGGAAATGTGGTGGTATTGTGTTCCCCAAAATATTGTGCACCCTAATAAACTTATCTGGGGTCAGAGACAGAACAGCCACTAGATACAAAGGCTAGAAAATGGTGGCACTCACACCTTTAATCCTAGCATTCCAGAGGCAGAAATCCCTCTGGATCTCTGTGAGTTCAAGGCCACATTGGAAACAGCCAGGCATGGTGACACACGCCTTTAATCCCAAGAAGTGAGTCTTTAATCCCAGGGAGTGATGACAGAAAGCAGAAAGGTATATAAGGTGTGAAGACCAGGAACTAGAAGCATTTGGCTGGTTAAACATTTGGCTGGTTAAGCTTTCAGGCTTTTGAGCAGCAGTTCAGCTGAGATTCATTTTGGATGAGAACTCAGAGGCTTCCAGTCTGAGGAAACAGGATCAGCTGAGGAACTGGCGAGGTGAGGTGGCTGTGGCCTGTTCTGTCTCTCTGATCTTCCAGTTCACCCCAATACCTGGCTCAGGTTTGATTTTATTAATAAGAACTTTTAAGATTCCTGCTACATAGAAAGTAACTGGATTGGTGTGTTAGTCAGGGTTCCCCAAAGGAACAAAAACTATAGAGTGAATACACACACACACACACACACACACACACACATACACACACACACATTCATTCATCCAATAAATGAAAAGTGTGATTGAGCAGGATGGTAAAATCACAATAGTAGTGGTAATAATTCATCAGTGGATTATTAGAGCATTAAATGAAATGATGGACTTAAACCTCTTAGAACAGTACTCTGCAGCTCTGCAGTCCATAATCTCTACAACACAGTAACTGCTAACAAAGCAGCTAGTGATTGTTCTTACCTTCTGAGGTGTATTGACCATCTTTGGAACCTAAGCCTGTCTGTCTCCAGTGTCTTGGGATGAGCTGCTCGTGTAGACGGGCAATTATCTCCCCAAAAGAAAATGTTTCCCTTCCCATTTTAATTCCACTCCATAATGCAACAGGTGAAATAGTAACGTTGTCCACTTGCGGCCATTCCTAACAAACCACTTATTTTCAGTCCTTTCATGTTGTCTGTGGCTTATGTGCATGTGATTTTACATTATTGTTATTGTTTTTATTATTTTTCAGACAAGGTGTGATGATTAATCTCAAACGTCAACTGGGTTCGATCTAGATGGACTTGGGAAATGGACCTCTGGGCATGCCTGTGCGAGGTTATCTTGATTAGGCTGGTTTAGGAAGATTCCATTATGGTGGTTCCATTCCCTGGGCTGGGAGTCTGTATAGCAGGAGAATGTGATCTGAGAATAAGCATTGTTGCTGTCTATGCCTTGACTGGGGAGACAACATGCCCGGCAGGAAAATCACCCTCTTTCAAAACAGGCAGCTACAGTAGGACCTGTGTTTAAGGACTGCATCAATAGCTCCACCTTAACATAATTTCTTCTTCCATTCCACCTAGCCACCAACTCACACGCCTGTAGCCTAGTGATTAGCCTGATGGATAAATGCACCACCCAGCATGTTGATCTCCCCAGCAGCCTCCGCCTCCTGTCCTCTGCTGGCTTTCTCTTTTTCTTTCTTTCTTCCTTCCTTCCTTCCTTCCTTCCTTCCTTCCTTCCTTCCTTCCTTCCTTCCTTTCTTTCTCTTTCTTTC
>CABHPQ010163707.1:26019-53961 GCA_902168405.1 Peromyscus aztecus | reverse complement strand
CATTTTATTAAAACAATTTGAGTGACAAATCTTTAAAGTGTTTAAGAGGATTATTCCACAGCATTTCCCCCTTTTTGTCTAATTAAAAAGGAAGGTTTTAACTTTAACATAGTAAGATTATATAAAACAAAAACAGTTATTAAGCAAGAATTACTGTAACATTAATCTATTTGCATTTGGCAAAATTAGAGAAAATACTAAATTATTTTTCTTATCTTGGTCAGTCTAAAGTTTTGTATCAAAGTTATCTTTTATTATAACTAAAGAAAACTGTAACTATAACTAACTGAGTTAACAGTTGCTTTTTGGATTAAAGTACATTCAATAATCTACCCTTTTTTCATCATAATAGTCTATCCTTTTCCCCATCATTTCTATATCATATCCCCCTTTCTTCTTTAGAAAGAAATTGACTATGACCAATAACAATTTATAACCAACCCCCTAAACAAAGACAAACATCTATAACCTATTTTGGGGGAATGTGAGCATAGTTTTCTAGACTACTTCCTGTTGATTGGGAGCACTGGTAATCTTTTTGGGACCCTGAGAAAATTTAGGATAATTGTTAAGTCTTGGTTGTAGTATTCTGTGAGGTTTGATCATCTCAATCAGTAACATACATATCTGTATTAATGCAAATATAAACTGTGCATTGTATATAAACTAGCTAAAGATAATTTTGTTTTATGTTTGAGCAGGTAAAATATATGTTACATGTCTTGTAAGTTACTTTTGGTTTATTTTTTCATGTTTGTAGTCAGGATTTCAGGGGGTCTTCCTCAATCAAACCTGATTTTCCTTAACCCAGAATGAATCCATAGCCTCTCATTTCCCGTGGAAATAAAAACACAACTTCTCCCCCAAAGTGACATATCTTTTGACTTAAATTTTGGAGTCAAGATTTTTTTAAATGTATAGGTTGGTTTAATATAGCAGTTTCCATAAATCAGGGTCTTGTAGTAGTTAATATTTGTTCATTAATAGTCAAAAAATATAAAGACAACACATTGAAATAGAATCCAGACTCTGTGTATTTCTCATCTTTATGTTACTTATATTTACTCTATTACCTTTTAAAGGACTTATTATTTTTAAATCTTTGATGTTTCTATTCTTTTTATTTTTTCTCAAGCCTATGTGTATTTTTAAACACACTGTAACCCATTTAGATGTTTTTGTTTGTTTGTTTGTTTGTTTGTTTGTCTGAATCTTTTTACTGTGAATCTTTAACCCTTTTTTGTCTTTATGAGCAAAAGTCCTAAATCTGCTGTGCACTCTATATTGTAGCTTGTGTGAGATGGTGGGATTCCGCCATGTTTCAGCTCAAGCTGCATTCTGCATCCCCTTGTATTGTGGTCCACATGAGAGACGTGAACTATGAAGCTGCTCTTGGCTCCATTTTTGTGTATCTAGAACCCTTTCTTTTAAGCTTTTCCAGGCTATATGTGGATGTACATGCATCACATTGGAGCGCCATATGTAAGCGGCAACTTTCTGTCCCACCAGCAACTCCCAAATACCCAGCAGCCTCTTCCCATATAATGACTGTTTAATATTACTTACAAATGCTCAGCTGGTAGCTCAGGCTTATTACTAACTAGATCTTACACTTTAACTCATAATTCTTATCTATGTTTAGCCACATGGCTTGGTACCTTTTCTCAAAATGGTATTCTCATCTTGCTTCCTCTGTGTCTGGTGACTCCCTCACTCTGCCCTCCTTCTTCCCATCATCCTCAGTTTGGCTTTCCCACCTGACTTCCTGCCCAGCTACTGGCCAATCAGCATTTTATTAAACCAATTTGAGTGACAAATCTTTAAAGTGTATAAGAGGATTACTCCACAGCAAATCCTGGTGACTCAGTTGAGAGGAGTTCCCTCTGTAGACTAGATCTGCCCCTCTGAGGCCTGTGGGCCTGTCCTGCCTGCCAACTCCATTGCCTCTATAGAAAGACACCTGAGGGAAAATATTCATGGTGATTCAGGCTTCAGTGAACAGAGAAACTATTGTGACCCTAGTTTTAGGTTGAAACACTTTTCACTTCATGCTTTTGGAAACTAATTGCTCTCTAAAGCTGTAATTGGTGTATGCATTGCTTTTTCTCAAGTTCAATTATTTGAACCAATTTATAAGGCATATGAGTTTCTGTATACTTAGCTCTGTGGATCTGGTTCCTATATTTAATCTATTTAGTAGTTCATTTAAGTCATTTGGAAATTTAAAGTCGTGTGGGTTCCTGGAGAGTCAGCCCAGTCTATACTTTGTCAGACTGGTTTGCTTTTTATATTTCTAGTAGTAGCTATAGTCTGTTTATATTATTAAAGAGGTTGAAAGTAAAGTCTGCAGAGTACTTGGCTGACTTACAGAAAATCTGAACAGCTCACCTGTCACCCAGAGCAGGGCTGGAGTCGAGGTTGGATAACAACACAGGCATGAGGCATAGCACTGCCTGGCGCTGTGAGTACATGGCAAGTGTAGCTGGTCACGTTCTTACCTCTGCTCTACAGAGCATATTCAGTACATTGCTTGTGCACATTGTTCTTCTGATGCATTTGTGGTGTTCTTATGAAGTTTCCACAAAGCAGATAAAGCTGGGCATGGTGGCGCATGTCTGTAATCCTCACTTGAGAGTCTGAGGTAAGAAGTCTCAGAGTTCAGGGCCATCCTGAGCTTCAGACTAGCTTAGCTGGCATATTAAGACCCTGTGAAAAATAAGGCAATAGAGAAAAGCCAAATAAACAGAATTCATCAGGAATTGGTAAAAATCGATTCTGGTTGGAAAGGAAGGAATTGTCCACAGAAAGGATTGCCTGAGAGGGATGTGGCCTGTCTTCGGCAGATTCACTGTTTTTCTGCCATTGCTTTGCAGCGGAGATCAAAATCTGTTTCAAGTACTACCATGGCATCAGCGGAGCCCTGCGCGCCACAACCCCCTGTATTACTGTGAAGAACCCAGCTGTGATGGTGAGTTCCCCTCTTTGCTGGCTTCCTCCTGAAGCCCATGAAGAGTTCTATTTTTGCCTGGGCAGCCCTGTCAGGGTCATGAGGAACAATGAAAAGAAAACACACGACGGTGTGGGCACTGCTTTAGGAACGGAAGTGTGTGACAAGGCTACCATGACTGCATCTGCGATACCAATCAGTGGAAAAACAGTTGCGACATAGCAGTCCTGTGTATCAACACCTCTTCAAGGGAACATAGTGAACCACAGTGTTCTGTCGTGAAGGCTTTTGCACGTGGTTAGTAGGAAATGGTGATACTGTATCTCAGATGGATTTACATGAATGTGGTGTGTAAAGGGGGAAAGGAACCCAGTTAAGTCATAGTCTTTCTACCTGCCAGTCTCCTCAAGGAGCTTTTACCTGAAGAGACTGTGTGATGGGAGTCACATAAGGGCAGTTTCCTCAGAGGTCTGAGTTTAAATCTCTCACAGAGTGCTGAATGGGAATCTACTGTTTGGCAAAATATGGCCTCTCTGGGAGCCAACTTCTTCATCAAGCCCTCAAGGGAAGAAAGATAGCCATTTACTTTGAAAGAAAAATTCTCCATTTCTAGAATGGTAGTTCATTTTACTTTGGATTGCTTTTACAATTTTCTGACTTTTTTTTCTCTTGGTAGATCAACTTTAAAAATCTAAAGTTCTCGTAATTGGACTGATGGTTTAGAAAGATTCCCAGACTCTAACATATGTGAATCCTTGTAGGTTTTTGTCATTAGTAAAAGTAAGATTGTAGCCAAGTTGTTGTGGTGCACACCTTTAATCCCAGCACTCAGAAGGCAGAGGCAGGCAGATCTTTGTGAGTTTGAGGCCAGCCTGGTCTATACAGGGAGTTCCAGGACAGCCAGAGTTGTTACACAGAGAAACTCTGTCTTGGAAAACTAAAACGATTATACAAGTCTAGAAAAAAATTCAACTCTTATGACATAGAATCTTCACTACGTGTGTGTGTGTGTGTGTGTGTGTGTGTGTGGTTGCTATTTTGGAAATAGACAGAGAGTCAGGTTAAATCCCCCCAATTGAGGAAGTAATCTCTATAGATGACATTTTGGAATTGTCCAGCTTCGCTGTATGCTGTTTTGGATAGTGCCTGAATCAGTCAGTCATTTCCTTTCATTCATTATTCTGACGTATTTCCAGTGGGTGTGTCTGCTACATGCCAGGCCTCCTGCTGGGAATCAGATAGTAAGAAGAACCAAGTTGTCACTGTCACTGCTGTAGTGACGGGGTGTGGCATCGATCAGATCACTTAAGTGATCCTTGTATGAGGAGAGAAGTAGACCTGTGCTAGCTTGTGGCAGTAGGACCTGTCATGACCGGGAATGCTCTAAGTGAGGGCAGCCTGGATGACGCTGCTTGGGTGAGGAGGGGAAAGGGAAAAAAAACAAAAACAGACAAGGGGAACGTGTGAAAAATGGGTAAAATTACGTTTGAGTCTCTATGATAGTAAACCTAGTGTAGAATATAGGAAGAATAGCCTGCATTACTAACATAAGACTTTGGGGGTGTCACAAAACGGTTTACAACTGTTGGCCACAAAATCTGCCATGCCAGTGTAACGCTGGACTGGACTTTCTTCTCTTTAATATTATAAAATGAAAAGTTACACACCTAGAAGATGAAGCTGTGTCTAATCAAACCTCTGAAAAACTCAGTTTGAGTAAAATTAGACAATAAAAGTAAAGCCAACCCTTCCTGAATTCAGAGTCATTTAGACTTGAGCAGTGCTACAATCTAGCTCTTACTGAAGGCAGTGGGAATGTCTAGTCCACTGCCCATTAAATGCATTGCAGTGACTTTCCAGTGAGATCACTCTGCCAAAGCCTACGGTTTGGGAATAACTAATGTGCTGCAATATGACTTCAGAGCTTTGTGTAGACAACAGCACTACAATCAAGAGAGAATGTTTTGATTGAAAAACTCATTAATGGAAGTGGTGGTCAATAGATTTCTGAACAATCTAGAAGTACTTGGGTCTGTATTCTTGGGTCTAACCTCCTTTAGGGAGGTCAGTGCTATGCTGTGGTCCCCCGGCCATACAACATGCGTTTAATTGTTGTAAGTAACAGCACTGATATTCACGGTGCTTGCTCAGTATGACTGTTCCATGCCAGATGTGAAGAATAAACAGCTGGGAGTCTCCCCAGGTCAGGAAATGAGCCACTGTACTAATCCTGTGATCTTTCCCACCTATCCTTTTGTGATGAATAAGGATGAAAACCGCTGCCTCCTCTGTCATTTGTATGTTGACACTTTGACATCATTGTCATTCGTCAGAATACACCTTGAGATGGTGTCAGAGCCTTACAAAGGGAAACCCCTCAGTTGCAGGAGCGGGCTCTGGCGCTGTGTCTCAGTACTTGGTTGACAGTGTCCTTCTGGGTTTTCCTGGAATGGATCTATGGAGTGAGTCTATTTCAAACCTCCCTCTAATTACTGCTGCAGACATGCTTATTACAGTGAATGGCCCTGTATTCCATGATAATGGTTGGCCTTCCGTGGCCTTATTGCAGTGTGAGATAAAGTTGTATTCTGTGAGTGTTATTTCAGTTGAGCATTTTGCCAGAGAGGTGGCACTGTTTTTCTATGAATTCTTTGATAATTGTTTTTAGATGAGTCTTACTACACAAACTGTGTTTTTTATAATGAAAATTGCAGGTGTCTTCTTTTGTTCCTGTAGTTCCTGAAGATATTTTAATTAGTTTATAAGCCAGGTGTGGTGGTATATGCCTGTAATATTAGCACATGAGGAGGAGGCTGAAGCAGCAAGATTGTGAATTGTCAAACCTGGGCTACATAGTAAGACAATGTCTCAAAAGAAGGAGAGGGGAGGAGAGGAGCGAATTCTAAATGAAGGCAGTCCATTAATCTTTTCAGCCACAAATAACTCAGCACAAGCAAGTGCCTGTTTAGACACAGATGTTCTATTCCTGAATGGACGTGTCTTACTTATTAGACAGTGCATTCTACTCAAGGCAAGGCCCTGTTTGGGGGATCCATGATCCTAGTGCAGTGGGGAGTGTAGGTTACTACTATCTGTCCCAGGGGAAGTCTGTATCACCCATCATAGTCTAGGTCCTGTGTGCTGAAAGCAGGATGAACGGTCACAGAGGTCTGCTGTCTAGACAGTTTGCTGCTGCCTCCACCCCTGTGAATCTGGGAATTGTGAGTCAGAGGAATATAATCCATTGTCATAACTCACATTTTTGTTGAGTGATCATCAAGAGATTGGGATTACGGGAGCCGGGGAGGTACATAACTCCATCAGAAAAGCCCTTGCCTTTCGAATGTGGGGACCTGAGATTGATCCTTAGAAAACACATTAAAAAATGCTGAGTGTGATCGCACACACTTGCAGTCCCAATGCTGAGGAAGTGAAGACAGGCAGATCCCTAGGACTTGCTGACCAGCCAGCCTTAACCTACTTACTTGGTCAGTTTTAGGTTCATGAAGAGCACCTGAAACAGTGACTGAGGCTGTTCTCTGGCCTTTCCATGCACACACCCACACACGGGAGAGTGAGGAGGAAGGAAGGAGAGGGAGAGGACAGAAAGGGAAAAGGTGTGATGGATAAAGAAAGGTCCTAATGCAAAATTATCAGGCAGTTGGTTGTCACACAACCTTGTCTAATTGTCACATAATCTTGTCCAAGGTACAGAAGGTAGAGAGAAGACAGTAGAGTTGACATTGAACTTGACTTGGCTCAGTGATGGTCACATGTGATGCTGTGTGAGTTTTCCATGGGGAGTACAGCAGAGACAAGGAGGTGTCAAAGACCAGAGACATCCAGCACCAGGCGGAGGTTCAAGAGAGAAAAGCAGAGTTTGTTCACACGTTGGTGCAGTTAGGGAAAAGAGACCACTAAGTAGAAATGACTCAGTTCCAGACATGAAAAAGGAAAATGAGGGTTTATACTCAAGAGGCAGAGTCAGTGGGCGAAACATTATTAAGAGGGCCAAGAGGATGCGGTAACTCTTGATAAACTAACTTAAACATAATTTTTGCTGAAGGCAGGCCAGGGTGATCAGGTGGTACCTGGAGCCTGGTAAGGGATGAAGAATTTGGTCCAGTATCAAGAGTGATGTCATAGTGAGGATAGGGATTCTCTCTAGATGAAGGAGAATTTTTATAATCTGTGAAGCTAGAGACAGAAGGCTAAGGTGAGGCCTAGTTGAACTGAGGGTGCACATGAGCTTGACTAAAGTTTGGTGAAGGAAGGAACCTTGCTAGGGTTTAATATGAATTTCAGAGTGAAGTTTGGTGTGTGATTTCCATTTTCTAAGCATTCAGAATCTACTCTGCCTCAGTTCTGTCCCCTGGTAATGTATACTTCATTTTCAGAGTACCACAGATTTCTTAGAAATCATAAATTATGTACTAATTATATACAAATGGAGAGGAAGATCTAAATTTGATTTGTGGTCTATAAATTACTGCTTTTGTCTAAGATATAATTTACTCAAAAGTTTTTAGGGAAAAATGATTGTACAATAGCATTACACGGTCCTATTATTGCTAACTCCAATAGCCAAGTACCCATAATGCAATACAGCAGAAGCCTGGATGTAGGTAGGACACCTATGTGGGCACTCAGAGATATGAGATAAGGGAGGGTGACTTGGTACATGTTAATGAATCTAACATAAGTCGAGAATTTATCCCCAGCTTTCTTATTATATATATGAGGAAATTTAGTGTTTAGTTTCAGTAGTGATATGAATATATTCCTCCAGGCATGGTGGTACATTCTAATAATCCCGATACTTGAGAGGCAAAAGCAAGAGGATCATGGGTTCAAAGCCAGTTTGGGCTGTGTAGAGATGGATGAGAATTACTAAGAAGGTGGAGGGTGCGATCACAAACCAACCTCCAAGAATTCTTGCTGAAGACAGGTCAGAATGGTAGATATCACCAGGGTGGGGGAGAGGGCACTGATGACAGTTGAGAAATTTGGTCGGATATCAAAAGTGATCTCATCTCAAGGGACGGGACTCTCTCTAAATGAAGCAGGCCAGCCTGAGCTGTTATAACAAGCTGTTATAAATATAACAGAAATACTGCTACCATCAATGTCACCCACACATACGAACACACCAGAGAGAGAGAGACAGACAGAGACAGCTGGCCTCAAACTGGTGATTCTCCTACCTCATCCTCCTGAGTGCTGGGGTTATAGGAATGTATCCCATAAATAACTGTATTCATACTAAGGGGGAAGACAGAACAAAGTAGGTTGGTTATATTAAGAAAGATTTCAAAGTTCATATTTTCTTTGAATTTAAAGATTAACTTTAAATATGGACCTTTGGTCCTGTATTTTGTAATCTACATTTGCATATCTGTTCTAAGATTTGAATTTGAAGACATGCATTACAATGCATTTTGATATAAAAATCACTGTATGTTCAAACAGATGAGGGTCCCTGGACCATTCTATAGCATGATTCCCATATGAAATTTCACACACATTTTTCTTCTCAGATGGGAGCGGAAGGCATGGAAGGAGGTGCTTCCGGAAGTCTACATTCTCGGAAACTCGTCAGCTTCACATTGTCAGGTAAGTGTCTGAGTGTGGCCTACAGTCTGAGGATATGTAGTGTCAATATAGGCCACAGTCCGTTCTTCATGGTGTCACATGTGGCCTAGAAACTAGGTTATTTTGAGTTCTTTTGATCATACTTCTAGAATGCCAAGTACATATCTTACCATGATAAAATTAGATGATTATTATGTTTAGAAAGTACTCTTTTTTACCAAGTTTCCTCATGGAAGGACCATGTGAGTATGGAAGGTTATTGAAAGCATGTGTAAACTGCTAAATAACTCTGCCAAGGAGCTTTGGTGAATTTTAAACAATCTGTGCTTACTTCAGCTAGAGAAAGAAAAAGTTGTGAAGGACTGAAGTAAAAACATAAAAGGCATACTTCTTTCTGTGAGGACTGCACATGAAGCAGACAGATAGCTGTTTTCATGAAATTAAAAAATATAATAAGTAAAAAGGGAATGGTTTCCTGTTAAAACATCCCACCTGCTTGCATGTAAACCATCCAGTTACAACACCCTTCTCCGGCTATGAGTTTTGTATTGCAGTTTAAGAAGCTGACTGAGCTGAAACGAGCATTAAAATAATTGGGGCTTGCTACCAAGGGGAAGATGTTTTGATAAAACATCAGTTTACACAAATTGACATTTTTTAAACAAAAAGAATATATGTGCGTGGATGTGTGCACTGGGCTGCAGCATAAAAAGGTGAAATTTATTTTGTGCGTAGAACACTGTGCTGGGGAATGTCCATCCGACCACAGTACTGTCAAAAGATATTTGAAAGCCAGCGACCTTGCAAGAATGCATTGGCAGTTATGAAACCGAGAATGCTCTGTGGGAGCCAGTGCTTGAATTGTAGTTTTCAAATAGACAGCTGGATGGTAGTTTACACAAGGTCTAAAGTTTACCTGGCTCTGTAAAATAAAATAAAATAAAATAAAATAAAATAAAATAAAATAAAATAAAATAAAATAAAAATCGGAAGGTCTGAGATTTAACTGAGATTCTGTTTTCTCTGCTTAAATACTGTGATTGAGCATCAGCATCTAAACGCTGATCCTTGGTATCAGCCACAAACCCTAACCGTCAGGTCAGACCAGGCTGTGCACGTCCATTCACTGCTGGCCACGTCTTCTTTTTGTTTAGTTCTGTGTCGTCCTTTTCGCTTCCTGTGGGGCTGTTCATTTGAGGGCCTCCTTCCCTTCCTTCCACTTCCTGGTGAATCTCAGAAGTTGTAACCTGGTGGCTTATGGTTCAGATTGGGCCAATAAATATAGTTTGTTTGGGGATCTTTGGGATTTTAAATACTTTTCAATACTTTAAAGCCCCATTGTCGCTGGGCGGTGGTGGCGCACACCCTTAATCCCAGAACTCAGGAGGCAGAGGCAGGTGGATCTCTGTGAGTTGGAGGCCAGCCTGGTCTACAGAGTGAGATCCAGAACAGGCACCAAAACAACATAGAGAAACCCTGTCTCGAAAAACCTAAAAAAAAAAAAGCCCCATTGTCTGTGACAGCATTTGCTTCACACTGCTTCCTGTTGATGATTGACAGCTCGTGCTTTAGACCTGGGAAGTTGTCAGGAGTTATGGACACTGAAGCCTCTGGTGACACTAGGGAGCAGTTAGCCACCCCTGATGACAGTGGCTATACTCTATCGATTCCGTAGGTTAGCGCAATTGAACTATGTGTTTGGTTGACGTATATCACTTTAAACATGGCAGTGACACATTGATTTTGACTTCAGAGGCGATGCTGTTAACTCACTGTAGGCGAATTCCTATCCATAAAGTAAAATCACAGGCCATCTTCCTGAGAATAAGAAACAAGCTCTCGGCGGACATCAGCGAATCCATCTTGAAATACTTTTGTCACATCCCACCTCTGTTCACACGGAAGCTGGCTGCCTTAGATGTGTTTGTCTTTTAGATAGAAATTTGCCGAGTGTACAGAGATGTGCAAAATCATGGGAGGGGAATGGATTCTATAAGGTTGATTCTAAAACAACTAACATCATTGTGGACTGACAGTAGGTGACACATTTGTAGATGTAACCAATCGTCTTATTAAATAAGAAACACAGAGCCAACAGAGATGAAAGCCAAGAGGTCAGAGCAATAGCTAAGAGCTAAAAACCTTACCCTTCACTGTGGCCCAACCACATGACCTCCTAGTCACTGCCTGTCTGTACAGACCTCCAGGTCTTCTATGGTTGGTATTGAGATTAAAGGCATGTGTATCCAATGCTGGCTGTATCCTTGAACACACAGAGATCCGCTTAGCTCTGCCTCCCAAGAGCTGGGATTAAAGGCGTGCACCATCACCGCCCAGCTTCTGCTAAGGCTTGCTATTAGCTCTGACCCCCAGGCAACTTTATTTATTAACATACAAATCACATTTTAGTACAAATAAAATATCACCATACACATTTATCTGAAAGATGGTTGACACACCGGGATGGTGGCCTGCAGAGGTGCTCTGCCTGATTATCGAAGGATACGTAAGGGCCCAGAGACTCGAACTCTACAGCCTCAGCAAAAACTGCCTTGATTAATGTTTTCAATCTTATCCAAATGGGGCTGAAGCCAGGGTATTTAGCACGTGTGTCTTCGTGGCTTTGAGTTCTTCTTTGGTCTGCTACGTGATGTGGCTGTGTATGAACAATGAAACAAAGGAAAATAAAGAGAAGCAAGAACAGAGATAAGAAGAGTAAAGGGAGCCCAGTCAACAGATTACAAATAATTGGCAGTTTGTCACCTGTATTAATGAAGACGCATTCATCTCTGCAGCATCTCACTGTGGAAGAGTTGGCGTCAGGGTTATCTGATGTTGACAGCCTTTATCACGGTGACGGTAATCTGCTGGTGGAATGCTTCTGTGTTCAAAGGAGTGCTTGTCTGTGAATGAATTGGTTCTGTCAGACTTTGTAGCAGCTATTTCTGTCCACGTTACTCTGCATCTACTTCAAGGAAATCCCCTGCTTAGAAGTAAACTTAATATCTAGAGGCTATCAATCTGTCTTGAGTCTGAGGCAGGAATACTCAAGAAGGGAAAGAAAATGAGTGTGTGAGCTGTGTTTTCTCCTCGAGGCTACTTTACACCAACAGAGAAAACATGCAGTTGGTGAACAGCCGAATGAAAATCTGCATTTAATAATGACTGCATAGTCGATGAACACAGTCTATGAAGTGTCAACAGTGGGATCCTGGGATAATGACAGCAGCGTCTCAGAGTGTCTGACTCATCCCCTGCTTATCCCTTTCCTCTCCTGTTGATTTCTAGGTCAGCAATCAATCTACATCTCATGCAGCCTTGCTAACATGAGGCCTTGCTGTTGACTGGCTCCATATTTGCTGACATATTGCCCTATCTCTTCCACTGCTGACGTGTGTCATCAAATAGCCCCGGTCTGTCTTCATCACATGTATCTAGGCCATGAGTCTTATGGACCAGGCCATCTTTTCCATAGAGTGAGCTCTGCGAATACATAAAACCCAAGGCCTAAGTGACCCCTATTGACCTCCTCTAATTCGGAGCCATGACACTGCATCTCTTTCCCTGCTGATCTAACCAAGGCAAGGGTCTCTCTGTGCATTAATTGCTCTCTAAGCTGGAGTGTTCAAGACCTCCATATTGATCTAAATCATACAAAAATGCAGTCTCTTCCACAGCTTTCAAGATGGTTTAGCTCCAGAGTTCCATTAATCCAACTGCTTAATTAAGACCACAACAGCCTCAGAAAGGTGTTGTGGGCCCAGCTAAGCCAGCTTTAGTTCTAGACATTTGTGTACCTGTTAGCCTGACTATTTAAATGTCTCCTCGTTGAGCAGATTTCAGCTAAGACTTTTAGCAGCTCATCTCATGTAAAACATATTGTAAAAATAAGGTAAGTTATAAGTTATATTCACTGCATATTTAAATTACTTTATAGGTTATGGAAAAAATAACTGAAGAATTATTTAAAATAATTGCATTCACATATTGGACTCCTTATAAAATATGTATGACATTTAAGATGTAATACAAATGAATGTGTGCTTTAAATTTTGATCTCAAGTTAAACTTGGTTCAAACTTATACATACATACATGCATACATATATAGTATAGATATATGTAATTTTATGTATGTGGGTCTTTTTTATGAAAGGACATATTTGTGGAGATTGATTATTGAGAGTTTCTGGCTGGCCAACCACACTGCACCGTGAAAAAGATGATGAGGACCCTCAGGTACATGGCCTGAAAGCGTTCCAGGTGCAGGGGCATGAAGTAATGAAAAGGGACTGGCTTTAATTTGGCCACCTTGGAGATTCCCCCTGCTGGAATTCCTTCCGTGACCTGCTTGTCATTCTCTGTGTGCGCACGGTGGGACTAAATGCTCTGTGTGACTGGCCCCTTTCCGGTTAGAGCGTTGGAGTAGTTAAGAACGCCCGAGTCTTGTGCTAACTGGGATGTCTGGATCCTTCCTCCTCTCTTCTGTACCTTCCCCACCTGCTGCCTTTCTTCTCTCCCACTCCCCCCTCGCCTCCCCTCTCTCTCTTTCTTTAAAGATCTCAGGGCAGTTGGGCTCAAGAAAGGGATGTTCTTCAATCCTGACCCTTATCTTAAGATGTCCATTCAGCCAGGGAAGAAGAGCAGTTTCCCTACGTGTGCCCACCACGGCCAGGAGAGAAGGTCCACTATCATCAGCAACACCACCAATCCCATTTGGCACAGAGAGGTAAGAAGGGGGCGGCGCGGGGTGGCTTCTGCTTGACGACAGTACTTGACAGGCACATTTGCCTTTTCTCTCTGGACGCTGTGCGGCCTTGGGTTGTTCATGGGTGTGGTGGGCAAGATGGCTCCCGGTGTCGAGTGTTGTTGTCTCAAAGCTGTATATATATGAGCTGTTTCCTTCTTGTTAGAGCCAGGTATGTGGTAAGGCTGGTGAAGTAAGTGGTCACTTCTAGGGTACAATTTAATGGTATGCTAAAGGCTTAGTAATCAAAATAAATATCTTAATATTTTTTAAAACTGAAAATTAATACAAAAAGTTCACGAGGAAAAAAACAAAGGAAAGTTTTCGCAAGAACAGGAGAATTAAAATATTATCTTGCAGAGTCACAGCAGGGCTGTTTATATTTAAATTTTTTATCTTTTGCTCTAGCATATAGTCAGTCCAAATTAAAGGAGTTTCTCTCCATGGGCTTTAGCAAATGTTTTTATGAACTTTCAGATTTTTGCTGGATGAGCCATCCAGGAAGTCGGCATCCCTGTGAAGGCAGATTATGTTGATAGTCCCATAGAGTTCCTCACAGCTTCGTTATCCTACCCATCCAGCACAGAAAGACATGTCCCCTGAACAGCCCTGTGGGTTTTTTGAATAGCAGATTGTTGCGTGCGTTTTTTATACCTGTTCTAAAACAACATCATATCATAATGGCAAAAGTCGTAGCACCTTATCTACTATGTCGTGAAGCCTAGGAAATATAAAATATTTTTCAGTGTGAGCTCTAGAAAGCCCATAGTAGATACAAAAAACAAAACAAACCGTAGTGCTGTGTGTGAGGAAGGAGTCTGGTGGAAGATCTACCTCAGCTCCCCTCCCTATCTTTTTCTCTGGACCCGCCCCCTTCAGAGCAGGCCAAACACAGCTCCTCCCCCAGAGAGGCTCAGGATGACTCCCACAGGGAATATATAAGCGGCATCCCAGAAAACATACTCGTGAGTCTCATCCCCTTCTCCTCTCCGTGGAGCTGGGGAATTGCCCAGGAGTGCTTCACCCATTAAACGTGGGCTTTTCCTGATTCAGTCTGATTCGGTTTGCTTCGATGGCGGAGAGGCCTTCAGGAAGGCCTAAAACTTGTCACTCTGTAGCACAAATCTTAATTGGTCTTAATAATAAAAACCTGGAGTCAGATATTAGGGGGTGAAAGCCGAAAGATCAGAGAAGCAGAGCAGCCAGCCAGTAGAGTTCTTACCTCTACCGAATCTTCCGACTGAAAGAGACTGAGTTCCTGTCTCCTCCTGCCTTACATTCCTCTCTCTGCTCAACCATATCACTTCCTGTCTCCACCTCTCTAGTGCTGGGATCAAAGGTGTGTGCCTCCACTGCCTGGCTCTGTTTCTCTCTTAGGCTGGATCAATATTGTGTAACCCAGGGTGGCCTTGAACTCCTGATCTTCCTGCTTCCTCCTCCCAAGTGCTGCGATTAAAGGTGTGTGCCACCACTGCCTGGCCTCAATGGTTAACTAGTGGCTAGCTCTGCCCTCTGATCTCCAGGCAAGCTTTATTTGTTAGAGCACAAACAAAATGTCACAACGCTCTTTTCCTCTTTCTTGTCTGTCTTTTTACACTGCCCAGCACAGAGCCAGGGCTGCCACACATGCTAGCCAAGCACTCTACACTGACTACATAACAGCCTACCCAGCTCTGTGCATTTACAAACTTCTTGACCTGATGGGGTAGCTGAGATTATGATCTAACCATCTCTACCTGTGGTGATCAATACACTCAGCTTCAAGTATGAATGTGACTACCTACTCAGATGCTTACCTGGAGCCTTCTTATTCTCAGCAAGTGCTATTTTCCATTAAGCAGACAACCAAATTCCTCTGCCCTTTGGAGAACTCTAATTATTATACTAAATAGACTAGTGGTGCCTAAATGTCAAACAGGCTAGTAGTACTGTTCACGTTGCTGTAGCTGCATGGACACGGTCAAGGAAAAGTACAGTGATTCACACTTGCTTCCTGCCTCCATCATTTACTAAGGTCAAATTTTTAAATACAAACAGAATCGGTATTCCTGATTTTTCCTTCTACTTCAGTAAAGTGTTATATGCATAATTTAATATTTGATAGTATCTCCTGTGACTGCTGAATCAAGAAAGTGGATGAAAGTGGATCATTGGATGAAAAGACGTCTGCTGTCATTCAGATCTTAAACTTTTGTTTTAAGAATCATGAATTTCCGTAGTTTTATGTGAGTACAGAATTGACCGAAGCTGGTAATGTGGACTCTGCTTGTCATTAGAGTTTCAGGAAGAGCAGTTTCTGTCGATAAAATGATAAAATGTTCCATTTGTCCTCTAAGCCAACGTGGTGCTTGTTTTTGGTTTCAGAAATACTCCTTTTTTGCACTTTTAACTGATGTCTTAGAAATTGAAATTAAAGACAAATTTGCCAAGAGCCGCCCTATCATCAAGCGTTTCCTGGGGAAGCTAACGATTCCGGTGCAGAGGCTGCTGGAGCGGCAAGCCATCGGGTAACCAGCTCTCACTTTGGGGGACCTTGAGATCAGTTGATGCCGCGGCAGCGGAAGTAGTGGTTGGCAGTCCTGCGGTGTGTCTTGCTGATGAGAAGTGTCTCTTTAAAAAATAAAAGTGTGCTTATGCTCAGTAGAGTGCACTGGACCCAGATACCCTGTTTTAACGATACACTTTCTTGTGGTATCAATCCCCTTTCCAAGATTCACCTAGATAGCAATCAATGACAAATCTTGGAGTGTTCAGTTCGTTTGGGGGCATGTTGAAATCTTGCTATAATACCCTTTCATGAGCATCATGTTTCCTTCATCTTATCCTGCTGAATTCAATCCACAGAGCCTACCTTTACTCCTGAAACACAAAAACAAACTTACGTGGGGACTTAGTTTTAGTTTTTCATTCCTGTAAGCTGTCTATAGGTTGTGAGTAAAGAAATACAACACACTCTCATCCATTGTTATATGTATTTTTATGTCATACGTACTAGCAAATTTAATACTATAAGTACTCTGGGATAGCTCAGTGAGAACATTTTGTGTGTCTTTTTTCAGTGCAGGGAAACCTTTTGAACATACAGTAGTGGTAACCGCAAGAGTAATTAGTGTGAGTGTCACCCTTGCTGTAGGGGTGAGGGCGACCCCGTGAGATACTGAGTTCGCACTCCGTCAGCAGTTAGACGAGGACATGGATTTGCCGATGCAGCCTCAGTCACTCCAAGAGGTAGATGACACGATGTCAACCGTTTCAGAGATGAGGCATCTGAGGCTGGCAGGGCAGTCGTAGAGCTGAGGTTTGAGCTCGGTCCTTCTGCTCGAGACCCTCTGTTCTCAGAAACATCTTGAGAACCAGTTGGAATTGATTCCAATCGTGGAAAGCCAACCCTGCACCTTCACTACAGTTCTCCCCATCTGAAAATAACTGTCCAGGTTACACATTCCCTCTAGCACTTCACACAGAAAACACAAAGGTTCTAATGAATTCTCCTCCTCCTGACTTGAAGATGTGAATGTTATGGTTGGACAGACCGCACAAAGTAAAGAGATAATACGAAATTCTAGAGGCTTGTTTATCTGAAATAAGCTGGAAAATGACAGTTATATATTATTTTTAAGGAAAATAATTATAGCTTCTAGAAGATATGTTTTGAGAGCTTTTGAAATTATTTTAGCATGTATCAACAGTGAAAGATTATGGTGAGGATTGACTACAGTAAATCTAATACCTTTCCCATTTGATTTATATTAATTATAATCATCCAATTCATGGTGATTATAGTTAGGATTGACTACCGAAAATCTAATACCTTCCCCATTTGATTTGTTATTAATTATAATCGTCCAATTCATGTAATATATGTGTATCAGTTTTGTATACTGACAGCAAGAATGATCAAGAAAGAGCTAAATCTTGTCAGTACTCAAACTGCCATGAACTCTCTCTCTGAGTCAGTTTTCTAAAGAGCTGGGCACCCACAGGAGCACAGACCCAGTCCCGTGTTTAGTGGAAGAAAGTCCAAAATACATTCATAAATGATCAGAACTGAGATGTTTCTCTGTGAATGGGTTAAAAGCATTGCCATCATACCAGATACTGGCATATGTTAATATGTCTGACCTGATTATTTTTTTCTATCTAGTTGATTAGTTATATATCTGGTGAACTGTGGCTATCTGAAATAGTTGAAAATGTCCAAGGTATGGCTGTATGGGATAAGCCACACTCCCTAATCTATTTTTGAAGCATCTGTTTAGATGTAACATTGTTCATGGCAAGGCTGAATTTCTTCCGGAAAGACATGTCATGGTCCCATGTTTAGCAGTTCCCATGATCAGTAGAAAATGCCTCAGGCATCTAAGGAAATTGTTTATTGTTCATTTTTTTATAATAGTAATGTATAGCATATTCTTCATAATGATATATCGCAGCAGGAAGCAGTTTGAGTCAGAGTAGGACTGGCCAAGCCCAGGAGGAGGACCAAGCCCCCAGCCTGGCACTCCATTCAGTAGCACACTCTTCCCAGAGGATCTGAGGCATGGGGAGCTTTTCCGAGCTTTGATGTGGAATAGATGAACTGAGGACTTTTCTAAGTTAAAATTCTTCCAAGTAAAGGTTCTCATTTGGCAGTTGGTTATTATGTATACAATCAGTGCCTAATAAATGTCAAGAGCTATGTTGAATATTAGAGATGAGACAGTCACCGAAACAGTTGAGCCCAAATCCTTTCCATACAACTCTTCCAAAGCACTCATCCCCCACCTTAACCGTTGCTTTTGTGAATCTTCCATCCATAGCATCATTATTTGGGGGGAGAAGAAGGGAGGAGCCATCAGCCTCTTTTAACAAGGAAATGGTGGCTTTGTTAGAAGACAGAATGTCAGAAGAGATGAAACACCAAGAAGTAGAGACAGGGCCATAGGAATTGTTCCCGGGCACACACATGAGTGTGCAAGCACTTGTGAGTGTGCTCTCTAAATGCTGGGAACACAGAAACACAGTGGTGAGGAGCCAAAAGAGGCATCCCTGCCTTTATGCTGATTATGGGTGTCGTGCAGTTCTATCAAACATTCCAGCGTGATGCATGTTTGAGCTCCCAGGCCAGTGAGAGAGTGAGTAGTGACAGCTGTATCGTGGTCAGGTATACCACAAGTAAGAGTGGCATATGAGGAACTCCACCAAAACCAGCCTGGAGCCACAGACTGCGTAAGATGAGCTTTAGAGGCTGCCTGGCAGGGGCGTCTGCAGCAGGATAATGCATGTCTCATCCCAGGTCTGTCATCCAGTAGCTTCCTGGCTGTGCCTTCATGTCTTCATCTAGAAAGCAGGGTTGACGCTCCCTACCAAGTGGCCAGGTGTGTAAAGAACAATATATCCCTAGAGTCCTCAGCAGCATCTGCATGTCACTCAGTAAACACTCCATATGAGGAAGCAAAACATTGATAGTACCAATCTAGGACAAAAATCATGACATCAAAAAAAGAAACGTCTGAGGACTGGACTATGAATTCAGGTGAATTACCAATTGGTAAATTGTGATTTTATACACACACACACACACACACTTAAGAGTGTGTTCACAAAACAAAGCTACGTAGGTTGACGCTCCAAAGCTAACCAGAGGCTCTATACTGTACAATGGTGCAGACGCGTCTCTTTCAAAAACAGCCAGTAGAGGGCAGTGTGAGAGCAGAAATAGTGTGATTTCATTAGCCTTTTGGTGGTTTTCTGCAATTAGTAAATCATGTGACTAGAGTTGCTTGCGTGTGGATCTGGGAAATAGAGGCGGACTTGAAATAGCTGGATAATTCCATCTTTGGGAAAGCCAGTAGCCTAAGACTAGCACTGAGACAAGCCAGAAAATGAGCAGTCCCGTTGTGGTCCCCTCTATGGTCCTCTCCCTCACTACAGAACACCTTGTTAGGACCTGGGACTCAGTGGTAGGCCAGGCTCCCCGAGAATGGGAGCCAGCAGCCCCACTCCTTATCTTGTAGGTGAGGGAGGTGAGGTCAGTCCTCGCTCCTTCTCACACAGTTGGGGCTGCCGTCTGGAAGTGGCCTCGTGTTGTGTTTTCTCTCTCTCCTTGAATGTGTCCTGTAGCAAGACTTCCTTTCGTCCCTGGGTCACTTGTGCAAATGGGTTATATAATACACTGGGTCATATTGTGCCTGGGCCTGTATTTACTTAAAATTCTGAAAGTTCCCAGGGCGGTCTGTGGGACGTGGGGTGGCCTGTGGGAAGAAGGTGGAGGTGCAGTGGGGATGAAGGGCCGTTTCTCCCCCTACAGTGATCAAATGCTCAGCTATAACCTCGGCAGAAGGCTCCCAGCTGACCACGTGAGTGGCTACCTCCAGTTTAAAGTAGAAGTCACATCTTCTGTCCATGAAGGTGAGGTGTCTGTGCAAGCACGTAAGTGAGTGTTAAATTTACTCGGTTGATAGTTAGCATATAAGCAGGATTGTTTTGTGTCCAGGGCTAAAAATGAAATGGCTTTCCAAGCACTTAGGAAAGTCTGTTTAGCCAAGACCGCTCCAAGTTTTATGCTTGCGTCTGAAGCTAGGCTGAAGTTTCTTGCAGGCGAGCGTATCTACACCTTCTGTACCAAGCTTTACACAGGATACTCATTTAGCAAGGGGTGGTGAACCTTAGCAGCTGGTAATGATGCCCAGGGTCGTGCGGGATGACGGAACTCAGCAACCTGGTTAGTTTCAGGACAGTCGATCTTTATATCTTCTTCCTCCTGCTCACAAGTGCTACTTTCTCACTCAGATGCATCTCCGGAAGCTGTTGGCACCATTCTCGGAGTCAACACTGTTAACGGAGACCTAGGCAGCCCTTCTGATGATGAGGACATGCCAGGGAGCCATCATGACAGTACTGTTTGTGCTAATGGGCCAGTGTCTGAGGACAGTGCTGCCGATGGGACCCCCAAGCACTCTTTCAGGACTAGCTCTACTCTGGAGATTGACACAGAGGACTTAATCTCTACTTCCTCAAGAACCTCACCTCCCAGAGGCCGCCAGGATTCACTCAATGATTACTTAGATGCTATTGAACACAATGGCCCCTCCAGGCCAGGGGCAGCCACCCCCTCTGAGCGGTCCATAGGGGCCTCTCCCAAACTAAGGAGTAGTTTTCCCACTGACACAAGACTCAATGCGATGCTTCATATAGACTCGGATGAAGAAGACCACGAGTTCCAGCAAGACCTAGGCTACCCGTCTTCCTTGGAGGAGGAAGGAGGCTTGATCATGTTCAGCAGGGCATCCCGAAGTGACGCTGGGAGCCTGGCATCTCAGACCAAGCCAGAGGACGACAACCCCGTTGAGAATGAGGATGCCTCTGTGCATGAAGCTGCTTCCTTAGAAGAGAGGCCCGGGAACCTTCCAGAGGTTGCAGACAGCTCCTTGCCCGCAAGTGCAGCCCCTGAGGACAATGAAGCCAGCCTAGAGCCCCACCCCAGTGCTGACCAGGGCAGCAATGAACTGTCAGGCTCTCAAGAGGCCGATCAGCCCGCAAGTGGCGCAGACACAGGAGGAGCCTCTGATACATCTGGAGGGGGCCGCAGAGCTGCCAGTGAGACTGAGTCCCTGGACCAGGGATCTGAACCTTCCCAGGTGTCCTCTGAGACCGAACCCAGTGACCCTGCCAGGACAGAGAGTGTGAGTGAGGCCAGCACCAGACCCGAGGGGGAGAGTGACCTGGAAGGAGCTGACAGCTCATGCAATGACAGCGTAACCACGCAGCTGTCCTCGGTGGAGACACGGTGCTCATCTCTGGAGAGTGCACGATACCCAGAAACCCCAGCCTTTTCTTCTCAAGAGGAGGAAGATGGGGCCTGTGCAGCTGAGCCCACCAGCAGCGGCCCTGCCGAGGGGTCACAGGAGTCCATTTGCACTCCAGGCTCTTTACCTGCTGTGCAGGTGCCCAGTAGGGAAGAGGAAGGGCCAGGGGCTGAAGCTGCTGCTTTATCTGAGCAGGGGGAGCTGGGGGAGGTCTGGCAGAGGAGGGGGAGTCTGGAGGGAGCTGCTGCTGCTGCTGCTCCTGCTGCTGACACGGAGAGCCAGCCCCAGGAAGATGGGGATGCTGGGGACACCCAAGGTGCCTGCGAAGGGGCCACTGCCCAGGAGGAGGGCGCCACTGGAGGTAGGGTATAGAAGACTGCATGACTCTTGGCTTAAGCATAACTGCTCAAAAAGAAGGCTTACGGTTTCCCTCCATGTAAATTATAATGCAGCGTGCATGTGTCTGTGAAGAGAGAGATGGGTTCCTCACCTGGAGTTCACCAATTAGCAAAAGGATTAGGAAGGGGAAGAGATGGAAACAGATGCCCTTATTGTGCATCTGGTCTACCAGTCCAGATCTGGAGAGGCCAGCCCGAGAGGCTTAATCGTTTACCATTCACAGAGTTGGGAAGGAAGATGGCATGGTTTCCATGCCCAACGGCCTGGGTTCAAATTCAGTCTTTTTTTAAAACATGGATCATCTGTTGCTGCCGTAAGAGGCCTGGCAAACAGCAAGACCTCAATCTTAAGATACGAAAATCAGTCACAACCTTATTGTAATATGTAGGGGTTATCAGGAGCACCTCTTTCCTAAAGCTCTGGGACAGACAGTTAGTGTGGGCTTTGCATGAAAATTTTGTCCGAGACATGTCAGCTGTGTTGAGCGAGCGTCCTAATGCGTGAAGACGGAGAACAGGAGGAAAGAAGTTCAAGTTGCAGGTTCAGACCTAAAATCTGCCCTGAATCTCAGTGAACGTGGCTCCCAGGAATGGTTTATTCCAAATGTTCTAGAGAAAAGCAGTAAAAAGAGAAAGGGCAGTTTTATGTGCCTGAATAGCATAGACTCAAATAGGAATTACTCCTTTTCTTTTGGGGTGGGGATTGATGCTAGAGCCTTGAGTTGATGTGCTAGGCAGGTACTGTATGACTGAGGTCCATCCCAGCCCTAGGAATTGTTTTCTTATTGTGTGATTTATTTTTCTACCTACATCATCATTTTCTTTCCCTCTGAACCCTCTTTTGATTTTCATTAACCTGTGGTCACTTTGTGACCCTAAGGTATTAGTAGTGCATGAGCAAGTTAGAGGCAGTGAGGGGCAATGAAAGATGCATGCTGGGACATTTCTCTTGGGTCACTTCTTCTGAGCTCCTAATCCATGTGGGAAATGAGATAAAAGAGAGCATAGAGCATAGCCCTGCCTGGGACTGATGTTTAATTGGTTTGCTTGCTTTTTATTGTGACAGGGTCTCCCTGTGTAGCCCAGGCTAGCCTAAAGCTCTCAATTCTCCTTTGTCAATCTACTGAGTCCTGGGATTACAGATGCAATCCCAGTACATCTATCCTAGATGTGTTTTTGTTGTGAGAGAGAGAGAGAGAGAGAATGTATGTATGTATGTGTACGTACATGCACACATATGTGTGCATATAGAGAGACACCTGTTTTGACACAAAAGGGGAAGCAATTCCCGAGTAACTTGGGTAACTTTTTACCTTTAATCCTAGGTTCCCAAGCCAATGGCCACCAGCCGTTGCGGTCACTACCTTCAGTTCGGCAGGATGTCAGCCGGTACCAGAGGGTGGACGAGGCTCTCCCACCAAGTGAGCAGCTGTTAGCTAAAGGCTTACCCTCCTGGCAGTGCACAAGGGTAACAGGCAACTCCGTTCCATGGGTCCTGGAGAAGGGAGTGTCTGAGAGATGACCAAGTGGCTGTAATCCGGGATGCTCTGCATGGTCACTCCTCTCTGGCACTATTCTGAATGAAAGGGCAGCTAGGAAGAGCAAACACTGTTCCGCCTGTGGAGTAAATGCCATAACTGTGAAAGTAGAGCCACATATTTCAGGCACTAGTCGCATAAGAGAATCTCTTCAATTATTCTTCACGGCAGCATGATTTTCATTCAGTGAGTAGGCAAATCTAAGAGTTAGAAGAACCTCACCCTGTAACGGACTGGCTTTTCGTCTCTTCCATCTGTTTAAACTATTAAGCACAGGGATCTTAGTTTTTTTTTTTTCCTTAAGGATATACGGGACATGTTATTAATTTCAGAAATCAGCCCACAGTTTTGGGGGAGGATATAACCACTATTTACGGATTTAAAGGGTGTTTCATTCTTACTCCCAGAAGACACTGAGCACTGTAATGGACGGTTGAGGACTAGGGATGTGGGGGAAATGGTTCACAGCCTAAGTGACACTAGCCCACTCATAATCAGCGTGGAAGATGAAGTCTGTTTAAATCTCTGGAGTCCCTGACAGCAGTGTGTGGAGAGCAGCTCACTGTGGTGGTTGAACATGGGGCTCTGTAGATGAGCTGTTGGAGAAGCAGCTGGAGAGAGGCCCTGGTGAGGCGCTGTTTTCCTTGATCTTCACCCTCTTCTACCTCTCTCCTCACCTGTGCTGTCACGTGGGGGCCTTCAGGTACCTTAAATAACGGCTGTAAAGAGAAAGCAACAGGCAGTTCTGGTGCTGAAATACTCACTGGCGAGGTTTGGAGGGAGCTGGAAGAGAGCTACCTGCTACTATTGTAGTTTATAAATAACTGGCTTGGTCCTCCTGGAATTCTGCTGGACATAGATCCCTCCATTTTTTTATACATTTGGATTAAAATTGAATACTACTCTTGGGGGCTATCTTGTTATAATTGGAGCAAGGTGGATTGGGAACAGCAGAAGAGAGTTGTGGCAGAGCTTTGTTTGTATATGTGGATCAATCATAGAGTTTCTGGGCACTGGAAAAGCATTGCATGAATGTTCTGGTAACAAGCACCCTCCAGTCACATCAAGTTACTCTAGTATTTTTTCAAAATAATTTTGATCTAGAGCTTACATTTTTAAAAGAGATGCTTTCTTGCTGAAATTAGCATCCTGATTCAAGCTATCTTAATGCCCTGATTAAGATAATAATACTGATAATAGAACTATATGGATAATTTTATTTTTTGGCCAACAGTTGGCATTTTATAGCATTTGATGATAAGCCCAAAGAGTAAAAGTGATTCAGCCGTATGTCTTGTTTAATGAGTGACGGTGTACAGGAGATGAATCTTAAGGCCTATTCCCGTTCAGTTGTTTCGGTAGCGTGCTGAGTGCCAGCCACCCCAGAGTCCATGAACTGCCTTCCCTCCTAACAGTGTGGTGCTGGACTTCAGGAGGAGGGGGCAGGGATGTCAAACATCTGAAGACGGTAGGACAGTCTTGACACGACCAAGATTTGTCCCATCTACACTTCCAGTGTGCCTTCAGAGACACGTCTCCGCACACACTCAGCAAATGACATTTCAGAAAGACTAGGTAACCAGGTCTTTTCATTTCAGAAGCTCAGCTCTTGAAGTATGTCTTCATAAAAATGAGACACATACACGTGTTACAGTAACAGTCAGCTTGGAAGTTTGCAGACCCTGCTGACGGGGAGGTTGGGGTCTCCACACCTGACGACTGCTCCGCTCTGTACCCATTCCCATGGCTCATCTTTGTAACACTCTGTTTAATCACTTGACTGCTGACTATCCCCTCCCAACCTGGCCTTTTCCACAGGCCTTCTGACTGTGTCTCTGACTTAAATCTGTGACTCAGCTAAGGGCCCTGTGTTAAGGTTGACAATTGTCCCCTACCCCCCCACCTTTTTTTTTTTCTTTTTTTTTTAGTTTTTCAAAACAGGGTTTCTCTGTGTAGCCCTGGCTGTTCTACAACTCACTCTGTAGACCAGGCTGGCCTTGAACTCACAGAAATCCACCTTCCTCCGCCTCCTGAGTGCTGGCATTAAAGGCGTGTGCCACCACCGCCCGGTTAACAGTTGTACTTAAAGAAGTTTTTTTTTATAATAACTCAGAATTATGCAGTGCTTTGCAACTTTACATTTTATAAGGCACATACTCTCCTTAATTTTCTGTGTTATAATAATTTTGAAAGAGAAATTAAGGAAGTCTTATCTGTAGTTTATCAAAGGAGGCATAGAAATCAGACAGGGTGATTCTTGTCCTGTGTACATGAAACCCTGACAAATTCAAGGACTTGTTTATGGTCCCATACTAGGAAAAGCTGAACCAGAGACATTCCTTCCCCCAGATCTAGTAGTCTAATCCCAGGTTAGAAGAGAGGCGAGCTGTGTGGGTAGGTGAATGTAAAACTGACCTTTTGTCTGTACAGGCACGAAGGTAGCTTTTGTAGCATGAATCCTAATTGGTCTTAATAAAAACCCAGAGCCAGATACCAGGGTAAATGCTGAAAAAACTCAGAGAAGCAGAGCAGCCAGCCACCACCTCTTACCTCACCAACGCCTCAGTCTGAAAGAGACCTAGCTCCTGTCTCCTCCTGCCTTATATTCCTTTCTCTGCCCAGCCATAGCACTTCCTGTCTCAACCTCCCTAGTGCTGGGATTAAAGGCGTGTGTCTCCCAAGTACTGGGAGCAAAGGCATGAGATCCCAAGTGCTGGGATTAAAGGTGTGTATCACCACAGCCTGGCCTCTATGGCTAACTAGTCTAGGGCTGGCTTTGCCCTCTGATCCTCAGGCAAGCTTTATTTGTTAGAGCATACACAGAACGTCACCACAGACTTTTATGGTGGCATGCTGTGTATTGGGTGCCAGAAATACTCCAGGCACAGTAGAAAGTTTGGGGATCTGCTGCAACCCTCCTTATGTTGTGTTTTGAGGTCAGACCTGGGGAGGTGCACCTTTCTCTTCTTGTGGGAGAGGCTTATCCAGGAGGACCCCACCTGGGGACGTCCTTGTCTTATGAGAGGAGTCGCGGTGACTGTGTGGGCCACCTTTAAGTGATCCAGATAGATGGGCCCTGTTCAGCGCTGTGTCCGGATGAGCAGCACCCTTTGCTCTGCATGCACCTTGCTGTCCCCATCCTGGAAGGACGGGCCACGGAACCAGTGCGCTTTGGGTCTGGATGCTTCTCAAGGTTGGCTCTTCTTTTTTTTTTTTTTATCTTGTATTTGTTTCCCACCAGATGCTGAGAAAAAGTACCTAGCCAACTTACACTGCTCTTCAAAGAGTTAAAAAGCTAATTAGAGCTGGGCAAAGGCCATGCATACTTTTAATCTCAATACTTGGGAGGCAGAGGTAGGCAGATCTCAGAGTTGGAGGCCAGCTTGGTCTACAAAGTGAGTTCCAGGACAGCCAGGGCTACACAGAGAAACCCCGTCTTGAAAAACCAAAATTAGTAGTAGTAGTAAAATAAAAACCCAACAGGGACTCACTCAGACATTATCAGCTAAGTGCTGTGGCTGGTCCCATGGTCGTCTACATGGCCTGGTGATAGTTTCTGAACATCTGTCTGAACATCCTTTAATTTAAAGGAGGTGTTTGCGGCTGCTTCCAGTCCCTCTCCCCTCCCTGGATCCAGGCACAGACTTGAACTCAGTGTCCGTTGCTTATCTGTCATAATGACCTACCAGCTGGTCCTCAAGGACTTACTCCTGCTTTGGCCCATGAACACGATCTGAAACGTGAGGGACTCCCATCATTGGCTGAGAGGTGCTCTACCAGTTGTAGGAAATAAGAAAACTCTGGGCCTTGGAGTGCACAGGATAGTTGGGAGTAACCTGGGGTCTTAAAAACATGCTGTATCTTGTCGTGAGTGATCCGTGGTGCTGACACATAGAGGAGCTTCAGGATTGAGGCCACCCAGTGCATTATCAGGTTGACCCTCTGGGTCTCTTTAGGATAAAGATCAAAGGGAAGGTGGGTTGGCTAACATAGCCACTCTGAAAAATGGCTTCCTGTCTCTTCAGATCGGCTCTGGGGTAACTGTGGCTTAACCCATAGCTGCGCAGGAGGCAGTGTAGAATTGATGCAGATGCACCCCCTGCCCCCCAAGGATAGTTTCGCCCTAGGAACAGATCCTGGAGGAACAGTCGGGCAGGGACAGTAGCTCCCAGTGGCTGCCTCCCGGTCAGGGTGATGTTCCTAACATGATGGGTATAGATAGGCAGGGTTGGAAGAACACAGTGAGAGGCTTTGACTTTTTGTGATTTTTTTCCCTTTCATGGTTAAAGCATCCTTCAAATCAAAGACCTAAAAGCAGTCAGTGACTCTGAAAACTATAATTACTCTCAAAATTTTTAGGGACTCGGTCCTTAAAAATTTTAAGAGTTTAAGATTGACTTTTATGGAAAAGAAGATACATTTAATTTCAAAAGATACTTCTTGAAAACCAAAGACTGCAGAAGGCCTGGTATTGCCCACGTTCAGTCTCAACACTCAGGCGGGAGAGGTAGCCAGATCTTTGTGGGTTTAAGTCCAGCCTGGTCTACTTAGTGAGTTCCAGGCTAGCAAGGGCTTCATAATGAGACTATGTTTTAAAAACAAACAACAACAATAACAACAAAACAAAAACCCTGAAGAACAAGGAAAGTATGCAGCTACTTGAACTTTTAATACCTTTTATTGGAATAAATATAACACCAAAGAGTAAGTTTAGCCCACAATCTTTTGAGCAGGACACACTATGCAACCCGTACCTTAGAAGATCCTTTTGTGTCCTCAGCCACTGATTTCCTACCTCTCCTGCTGTCCTGACTGCCCAGATCACATATTTTGTACTTTATACAAGCAGCACAAAACCTCTGTATTAAAATAAAAGAAAATGGTGATCCATTGAGACATGGGAGCTCTATGAAGGTCTCCTGTGTTGAAATAAA
>CABHPQ010163707.1:3718-19979 GCA_902168405.1 Peromyscus aztecus | reverse complement strand
ATGCATTTGCAAAGGGTTTATAGATGGGAATGCATTTGCAAAGGGTTCTGAAGGCCGACTAGGAATTTGACCCACAAACACAGACATCAAGAGCAGTCTACATAGAAGGAGCAGTGTCTGTAAAGTAAGATCCTCGAGACTGTCGTGGTCATGGAACAGATGATCACTGAGGCTGGGGCTAGCAGTGCAGTAGTGCAGTGCTGGTGTGTGGAGAGAATGGGACGCAGGGAAATCAGGCTTGAAGCTAGGAAGTCAAACTTGAACCTAACCTTGTGTATGGCATGATTCTAGGAGATCACAAACTTTTCTGCAAAGAGGAATAGACTAACATTTAGAATTGTCACAAGACACAAAACCTCTCATGCTGTAGAGGAAAAGAGCTTTGGGCTTAGAATCAGATAACTCGAGCTTTTATTTGTTTGTTTATTCATTCTGTTCATCAAATCCCTGTGATTTCTCTAGAACAATCTAGACTTGGTGGTAAACAAGACAGACAGATATAGATAAGAGAATAATGAATAAAAACAAAATTTTGATGATGCAGTATGACAGGGTTGGGGGCAGGGCACAACCAACTTTGACTTGGGGAGACTTGGGTAGCCAACAGGCATCCCAAGGGAGCCAGCCACATTCATTCACACTGCCGAAAAATGTCAAGGGACAGCAAAGCATCTTTACTAAGCAAAGCAATGCCTTGGGGACAGGAAGAAGTTAAGTTTGGAGAGCTGCACAGGAATACTGAATAGAGTGTTTACATGATCTGGAAATGAATTTAGGCTTTGTATGAACTTTGTTCTAAAAGTGTTGCTTTCGTGGGAGTGAGAGGGTTTCTCAGAGTCCATTCTTGATGCTCTACAGAGAATGGGCCTTAGGAGGCACACGTGGTGTTAGGGAGACAAGTGAAAAGGCCCTGTGATTAGACCGAGAGGTGGCTTGGCCTAGTGCATGTCACTAGAGATGAAGACGAGTAGATCGCTATGTGCTGTGTTCTGGGGGGGAAACTAACCATTTGGAATACATGGGAGAAAAGGGCTTCCAGGGCTGGAGACATCGCTCAGTTGGTGGAGTGCTCACTTGGTCTGCCCGAGCCCTGGGTCCCAACCCAGTTGAACTCAGTGTGTTGTATGTCTGTAACTATCCCCAGTGGGAGGTAGAGGCAAGCAGAGGATCCCAAGTTCAAGGTCATCCTTGACTTCCTATCAAGCAGAAGCCAACCTGGGTTACTTAAGACCCTGAAAGGTCTATGGGAGGAGAATGTGTGTGTGTATTCATGTGTGTATGTGTATCCCTCTATTTTTTTTTTTTTTTTGAAGTAAACTTGTCAATATAGCCGGGCAGTGGTGGCGCTCGTCTTTAATCCCAGCACTCGGGAGGCAGAGGCAGGTGGATCTCTGTGAGTTCAAGGTCAGCCTGGTCTACAGAGCAAGTTCCAGGATAGGCTCCAAACCTACACAGAGAAACCCTGTCTCGAGGGGGGAAAAGATATTTGTTGATTTTTGCCACCCCTGTTAATGTACAAGTGGCTAGGACAGGAATGGCTTTGTGTTGACACAGGAGAGCTGGACCCAGACCCCTGCCAGGTAGTACGTATGGGAGCTGTTCCTGATGCAACAGCTTACTTTGATGTGGGATGTTAGCATGTTCTTGTCTCTAGCGAGTTCTTTGGTCTACAAAACTTTCTCTGTGAAGGGCCAGAGAGTAAACATTTTAGGACAAGGACAACATGCACCTGGATGGCTTTAATAATACCTTGTTTGTTATAGTCAGACTGTCGGCCTATGGTCTGGACGGGTCACAAAACAATGAATGGAGGCCTGCTTTTCATTTTACCATTTTCTGCAGTGTGAATGCTCTCCCCCACTGAGTTCAGACTACGAGAGAGATCACCAAGTGGGGCTTCTGACTTCTCTGTCTGGGCTGGTCTTTGCTACAAGCTCCTCATCTCTGTGGTATCATGAAGCCATTGATGAGCTGCAGTTTAAAGCTGTGGTTTTTAACTTGATAGGCTTTTTCAGATAAATGCAAATGATTGATTCCTTGCAAGTTCTGCTCTAGCAGGGTGGCATGGAGTCCTAGGAATCTGTGTGGTCCTTTAAGTAATTAGTAAACTTGACCTCACTGCCTTCCTCACAGCTGTGGCCTGTAAGCGCTGGGCACTGGCTGGAGCAGCTCAGCCCAGGCTTTCCTGCCCAGTCTCTTTTCTTCCAGCGGTGTAACTTTCTGTGTTCTCTACTTGGGTGTGATTTTACAATTCCTTCCTCTGGAAAGCCCAGCTGGAGTTAAAAATATTCTTCTCTAAAGGCTTCAAATTTTTTTTTTTTTTTTTTTTACTACCCAAACTATTCATTACTGGTTAAAAAGATGTGCATGTCTACAAAATTTAAATTCTGTAGGTTAGGAAATCTTATTTTCTGACTTACAATTGGTGTAAACTGAAGTAGCTAGCATTTTCCTTATTACGGTCTTGAGCTATGGATGAATACAAATAACCTTTATGCAGAGATATAGATACTTTTTTTTCTTATTTGGAGATTAGTAGAAAATATTTTAAAGTAAACTTTCTTGAATTTTGTAATTTACTTTTTATTTTCCTAGTTTTTGATTGAATTCTCTTAGCTTATAGGTGTGTCAGCAAATCCTTATTTATGTTACTGTAAATATGCAGCATGCCAAAGAAGTGTTGACATTTGAAAGTCTCCTTGCTCTCTTTTATTAAAACAATTTGAAGAAATGAGTTCGTGTTGAAAGATGAGAATGAGAAACATACCCCATGTAGCAGCGATCCCACAACCACATGTGCCAGGAAGAACAAACCTAAACAGGCAGACAGTTGCCATAACTGTGAGAAAACTGCCAGATGTGTCCACACTTCTCTGTCTAGTCATGGTACTTTCAGGTAGATTTTACTGCCCTCTGCTGGATGGGATCAGGTCTCTTCAAAATTGTCTCCAAACTAACCCAATTTAGTTCCCAGCACCCAGTCCTTTAGAGTTGAGATGCTTGTGTTTGTCTCACTTATGTTATACGTAAGTACATTTAATTATATGTAACCGAATGATATTTTCAAAGTGCATGCTAAGAATTACTACCCTGACTTTTAATAAGCTTTAGACATGCATTCATTCAATTATCTAAATTCCTCAGTACTTACTGAAAAAAATAGTATTTTAAAGTTTATTAATAATGTCTTAAACATACTCTTAAAAATCAAGAGTTACTACTGTTGCATAGTAGGTGAGCTGATAGGTATTTCTGCTAATAAATATAAGTTTCCCTCCCCATATTATTCTTTAGGTATGTGAAAACAATTTAAAATTATTTAAAAATCAAATCAATTAATAATAGTACTAATGCAGACTGTAGCATACAGAATTATTTCCATGTGCTGGCTGGCCTATTATGGAACCAGTATTTCTTGCTTTTGCTAATAATAATTTTTGTTTAGTGAGTCATGTACAACATCACTGGTATTTGCCCCATGAACACGAGAGGCATTTGCTATGGAGTCAGGGATGTTGTTTTCCAAATCTAAATTTGGAATACCTATTCTTGATGAAGAATTTCTGAATAAAATGTGTTATTCATTAGTAGAGTATTTAGTGGTATTTTTGAAATTGACAGAATTGGGTGAAATTAGAACCAGCAATCGAGGAGCTTTGGCCATCACAACTCTGAAGAAAAACTTCAACATCAATAAATCAAGGATTAGCTTGGCACTTGCGTTATAGCTGATTACTAAGAACTGAGTGTTTCGTATTTTGCTGCCAAACAGACCAAGGCATTGCCTTTAGCTCCTTTCAATATTTTTATCTTCTCAAACCTCAAACACTTAGCCAAGGAAGACACATTTAAGCTCCAAATTTAACAAAATTCTACTAAGGAAGCCATTGACTCAGCCACTGAGAATTGATTTCTTACTGGGAAGGTGGGCGGCATGGAAGAGGGAGGCTGGGAAAGGCAGTTTGAGACTACAAAAGGAAGAGCTAAACAGGGTGATACTTCCCATCAAGGGAAACCCAAAGGGTCTGTTGGTCAGATCCCATGTAAAGGTGCTTCATCTCCCATTAACGTTTACCTGCTCACTTAACCACATTGGAGTCCACATCCAGATCCCCAGGGAGCTCGTCCTGCGTAGTGCTGTGAGGTGGTGGCGTGAAATGGGCCACATCCACTCTTTTCTACCTTGCTATTGCTGTTTTGGGCAAGGAATCCAATCCATCCCTAGCTGAAATCACTAACCTCCAGTGGGGAGATGAAGCATGGCCTTACCAATGCCACCCTCCACTACAATGCACTCATCCAGTCTGAGGTCCCCTGCTGAGTGTCTCTTGACTGGCCTGGCCTTAGTCTTAGTTCTGCTAGGTCTGCTGGCTTGTTCTAGCGCATTCCCCACACCTGTGACCTCTCTTCTTCCAATCTGATCTCCTGTCTACAGTCTCTCTCTTCCCACTACTTTCCCTGTAATGGACCATCTTCCTGTTTTTGACTGCTTAGGTCTGTATCCTCAGGGTTTCACACAGGCAGGATTGAGCGCATAGTTAATGATAGGTTATGAGACCCTTCGGTTAATAGAAAGTGGGCTGCTGGCCCATGAGCTTCAAAGGCTAAAAGTAGAAAACAGTTTTACTGCTGTATTTGTCTGTTCTGACAGAGCTAGATTGGGATAGCCCTCCCTCCCCAGATAGTCATTTAATTACATGTACCCTGTACTCTATAATGGCTGTAGCATGAATCTTAGAGGGTCTTATTCATAAAATCAAACCCAAGACCAGTTATTGGGGTGAACACTGGAAGATCAGAAAGACAGAACAGGCCACAGCTAACCTCACCTGGCCAACTTCTCAGCTGATCTTGTTTCCTCAGACTGGAAGCTTCTGAGTCCTCATCCAGAATGAATCTCAGCTGAACTGTGCTGCTCAAAGCCTAAAAGCTTAACCAGCCAAATGCTGCTCCAGCCAAATGCTTCTAGTTTCTGGTCTTCACACCTTATATATCTTTCTGCTTTCTGCCTCACTCCCTGGGATTAAAGGCTCACTTTCTGGGATTAAAGGTGTGAGTCACCATGCCTGGCTGTTTCCAATGTGGCCTTGAACTCACAGAGATCCAGAGAGATTTCTACCTCTGGAATGCTAGGATTAAAGGTGTGAGTGCCACCATTTTCTGGCCTCTGTATCTAGTGGCTGTTCTGTTCTCTGACCCCAGATAAGTTTATTAGGGTGCACAATATTTTGGGGAACACAATACCACCACAAATGACCTTTACTTCTTCAAAGCAATTTTACATCCTTTATTCTCCTGGTTTTGAATCTTAGTATGTTTTGAAAAAAATCAAGAGACTTCTTATTACTCCTCACAGCTGAGCGAATCCAGGCAAATGAGATTAAGAGTCTTTGTCTCTGTAACTGTGACAAGAGTTCTGTGCAAGCTGGAGAACAAATACTCTTTTTAAACTTCATGTGTATCTGTAGCTCACTCTGCATCGTACATGGATACAGATATACGCACTACCATGTATGTATTTTATGCTTACATAGATGCTTGTTGGAAATACTTAATGAGAATGTAGCAGTCTGGAGAGGTGTTATCATTAGCCCCTGACAACCATGTGCATGTTTTCCAGGCTTCTAAAAGGCTATGGTTCTAAAGGTTGTTTACTGCTTACTAATGAGAAAAGAAGACTTCTTGCGCTTAATTTACTTTGATAGATGCTTTTTCCAAGATCAGTCAAACCTGGCACCGTGTTCCATGTCTCACTGAGTGGGGAGGAGGAAGATAAAGGGTATAATTAATTATAAGACCTAGGTAAGATTCCCACGCTTAAGGAGCTGTCCATCCACTGGGAATTACCTCAAGCCCAAGCCTGGCAAGGGTGCCTGACCCTGACTGCCACGTCCTGCTCTACTGGAGTTCTGCTGCCTCTCTTTGCAGAAGGGAGGAACGTGTTTGGTGCTCTATATTAGGAACCACTGCGTCCTGTCTACTTGGCTACACCCATTTAGAACAATGGCCAGTGCATCTATTCAACACAATCATCAGGCAATAGTTTGTCCCCGGAGAGACTTGTTACACGGTATGACTTGAAAGCTCTTTGTCATCGCCCACACAGACTGGTGTGGTCTCAGGCACCAGGCCATGGCCGTGTGAAAACATGAGGAGTGCGGAACCAGTGCAGGAAGCATGTGCCCGCTGGTGGCAGTGAAAACTTTGAGTCGGGCTAACCACAGGATAAACGGTTAGCTAGTCCAAGTTTCTCTCTGGCAACCTCCACCTTATTTTGTTAGTCCCCTCTGTTTTCATGGTGTCGTTTTCCCATGCTCTCATATTCCCTGAACGCCCGCCTGTTTTGCGGTCCTGAGGCTCTGGACCACACGAAACCTCCAGCCATCAAAAACAATTCTCATTTAGTCTGGCAGTTTGAATTACCTCAGCGTATTTAAGATTCCAGTTTAAGGAACTAAGATCTGAGATTGGTTCATTATGACTGATCATCTTCCCTTCTCCTTCCCTTCTCCTTCCCTTCTATGTGTTTTGATAGGGAAAAATATTTTATGCAAAGCAAAAACTATCTATGACAAGGAGCTGATAAGAACACTTTTTGTTATACACTAAGCCCAGGAACTATCAGATGCCAGTGACTTAAGCTAACAAAGGTGTATTCTCATTCCAAGTCGAATTATTAGAATTCTCCAGATCCCAACACACGCACAAGCCAGGCTAGAGAGTTCCTACTTCCTGTGCTTGCTACACCAAAGAGAAGAGAGCTCCCTAGGGCTTCACCATGAGCCATCAATGTGTAGGCTGGATGTGACCACTCTGAGGGACCCTGGAGAGACTGCTGTCACACGTATTAATCTTTTGTATTAATAACTACATAACACTGAGGCAGCACAGACGGGAAATAGTTGTTAAGTTGACACTGTTTCCAGGTACTCTGATGTCTGTGGGAGTTACTTTGGGCTGATTAAGACTGAAAGAAATAGCAAAGCCCATGAAGAAAAGCTCAAAGACCTCCAGACCCAATCAATCCAAGTACCTCTGGGATGCTGAAAATAAGGAGAGTTGGAAGCCCTTTCACTGTCTCAGTGAAGAATAGAATTCCAGAATGGATCATTCATAGCCTAGTCAATTTCCTGGATATCATCTTCTGATGATTCATGAGCATAGATCCCTTTCTGCTGCTTAGCACACATATTAGCTCACGCATTTGTGGATTGCCTGAGGTGTGGGCAGTCTGTGACACAAGCAGTTTTTGCAATCTTTGATGATGAGTTTAAACAGTAGTATTTATGACAAGATAATCTTCTTTTTTGTTTTTTTTGGTGGTGGTGGTAGAATGGTACTTTATTAAACTTGCATTTTAGTAAGTGCAGCTATGTATATGGACGGGGGGGAGGGGGGTACCATAACAAGACAAAACGGTGAGGTATGATCTCCAAGCTGGTCTAACTACACTCCAGTTCCCTGAGCATCTGCCCCCACCCACGCAGGGGGGTGCGGGGGTTGAGATGAGTGTCCCTGCCTACTGTGGTCTCCACAGACATGGCTGAGAGTGAGAGTAATTCACCTTGTTGGTGTGTGTGTGTTTCTGATGTTCGAATATATGGCAAGCATTTTACATACAGCTTGGCCCTTAACTCTACGCTTCCACACTGTCTGACCCTCTGAGCCTGTGACCTACCTGGTCAAAAGCTGGAAGAAGAACAGACTATTGGGGTTCACTGTCAGGTGGTGTATTTAGCCCCAACATCACATACTTGTGATTGTGTGTTTTGCTAAAACCAACCCTGGGACCTAATGTCCCATGTGGAAAGAAATGCCACAACATGCTTGTTCTTTAGAAAGCTAGAAACCAGGTCGGGCAGTGGTGGCAGATGCCTTTAATCCCAGCACTCAGGAGGCAGAGACAGGTGGATCTCTGAGTTCAAGCCCAGCCTGGTCTATAGAGTGAGTTCCAGGACAACCAGGGCTACACAGAGAAACCCTGTCTTGGGAAACCAAAGTGGGGAGGGTGAGGGAGAAGAAGAACAAAGAAAGCTAGAAACCAGTCATGGAGAGGTCCTCACTTTCTACAGTTTCTGTGTGTCCGAGTCACTTTGCTCCTTCGGCTGATTCCGTATGTGGGTCTGGAATTCCGTAGAAGCCTGTATACATACATACTGAGAGAAGACCTGGTCTCTCCCATGCCTTGTGTGCACAGGCAGCCTAACAATTGTTCTCCATCTTTCCTCTAGAGTGCCTACCGCATGTTTACAAACAACACGTGTCTGAAGCACATGATCACCAAAGTCCGGCGGGACACCCACCACTTTGAACGCTATCAGCATAACAGGGACCTCGTGGGATTCCTGAACATGTTTGCGAACAAACAGCTGGAACTACCGAGGGGCTGGGAGATGAAACATGATCATCAGGGCAAGGTAACCTGAGGAAGCTACCCTAGTGAGCGGCTGAGCAGCTGGGGCTGCTCTTACGGCTTCCCTCTACCTTTAACATTCTATCTCCTCGTTCAACACAAACCTACACAGGCCGCTTGTTGCCACAGTCTCCAGATACCATCATTTGGAAGTAGTATATGGCACCAAGAGGCATGGGTTTGGTGGAAGCCTTGTTTCCCTGGGCATCCTTCTGTCTGTGCTCTGTTACCACTTTCCACTGACTAGAGAAAAGAACTCAGAGACACTTGTTCTCCTGAGTGGTGTAACTTGTTGTAGACAGGAGAATAGGAAGTAGTCATATTGCTTAGAGAGCGTATTAGGCATCACTGAGCCATTGTGCAAGACACTGGCTGAGTCTGAGCCTCAGTTATAGTTTAGAACCCTGGCCTGTTTGCACCTTGAACAACTCCCTAGTTTATGATGAGAAGAAGCACATAAAGACCACAGTGATGACATCTTCGCTTCCTGTGTAGACGGCGAACCAGAAAGCCCAGTTTTAATCAGGAAGTTGTACATGAGTGAGAAGTCACAATGAGCAGGTTGGGTTTGTTAGAAGGTATTCCATAGTGAACGCTTTATTTCTATTTGACATTTGCTTGACACCCTCTGTGAACCATGGACTGTTTAAGGTCTTGACATACAAACAGAGGCTTCTCACATCACAGTGAAACACCATTGTTGGTACCACCCTTTAAAGGTAAGGAATTCTGGAGCCCAAATGGCTCAGCAGCCTGCCCTACATCACCAAGTCAGGCTGTGGCTGAGCCACGTGCTCTGACCCATACTGTCTGGATCCATGAACCCTGCTCTTGACTGTGACATTATATTTTCTAAATTTTGCATAACCAACCTCAGTTTCTCTGTCTATATGAAGTATTGGTGTATAACATGTAAAAAGGAGGATTAAAATGGCATGATATTTAAAGTAATCATTAGAGTCATTTTTGCAAAGCCGGTCTTCATGGAGCACCTATACAAAGCAGAAGAGCCATTCACTTTAGAGGAATGCCATTCGAAGAAAAGAGACGGCAAGAGGCCCATAAATAAACTGTGTGTCAAGAGGTGATTAACACCATATTGTAGACTGAAGCAGAGGGCAGAGTCTGTGGAAAGGTAGGAATGGGTGGTGTTCTAATAGGTGGTTGGGGAAGTCTCCGTGATAGAGAGGGAAGCATGAAGGACATGAGGTGAACCATACAGGAGAAGAGCGTTCAAATCAGATGGAACACGTAAAGTGTGTAGTACATGCTGCTTTCCCTGAAGTGACCGCTAATACTGTGGAAACCTTTCCTCTTCTCAAAGTCAGCTCCCAGAAGTCTTATCAGAGAGCCCCTTGCAATCAGAGCAACTGCTATTTGTTTTAATGTGAGGAAGAACTCAGAGACTCATTAAACTACTGACTTGATTTCTACAGGGATGTCTAACAAGTCTGTCGCTTCCAAACAAGAGTTGAGTAGTGTGAAGCATGAATGTAGAGGAGATGAAGAGGATTTGTGATTATGTCCCGGGACCCAGGTTAAGTGGCAGTGAGTCAGAGTCATGACAGTGAGACTTGCCAGGCAACTAGGAAGACAGAAGCGGGGACACCAGGGCGGATGTGAGACTGCTGCAGCTGAGACAACTTCAGTCGATTGGAAGGATGCTCAGCAACTGCTTAGATTGACCAAGACCCCATTGTTAGGGCCAAGTGTGATGGCTCACGTCTGTAATCTCATCACTGGCTAGGCTGAGCAGGATTGGCATGAGTTAGAGGCCAGCCTGGGCTACATGGTGAGTTCAAGACAGGCCTAGGATACATGGCAAGATAATGTCTCACAACAAAATGTAACGTTTAATGAGCAATAGGCTTGGGTATGCAATGTCCCCCTCCCCTCAGACTCACAGGTGAGCAGGTGGATGACTATCCTTTTGAATTGTTGTGCCCATAGCAAGGACTTGCCAGGGGGAGGTCCTCATCTGCCTCATGATACAGTTATTAACGTGCCCTTCCTCCTCGCTCTCCTAGCAGAAGATCCCCTCATGAGGTTTCTTCTGTTTATGTCTGGGCCACTCGCCTGTATCCCAGTGCACGCACCAAGAAACCTCTCAAAACAAGTGAATGAATGAAACATCACCTGTGGTTTCCTACAATCCTCTTCACTTTGAATGAAGCAAGAAGCTTCCAGGCTCTCTCCCTTTGCCCACCCCTCCAGCTGCTCTCTTACTAGCTAGAGCTCTTTCTGTCGGCCCCATCATTTCCCCCTTTATTTTGTATTTTATGTGTATGGTTATTTTGCCTCAGTTATCTCTACACCATGTGCATGAACTGCCCTTAGAGGTGAGAAGAGCGCCTCGGATCCCCTGGGATTGGAGTTGTTGGGGGTTGTGAGCTACCATGTGGGTGCTGGGAATTGAACCTGGGTCCTCTGGAAGAGCAGCCAGTGCTCTTCACCTCTGAGCTTTCTCTCAAGCCTTTCATCGAGCTCTTTCAATTAATTCATAGCTTGTCTTAGATTGCTTACATTACATGTTTGTGATGTGTGCTTTAGATGTTTTTAATTTTGGAAGAGATTTTCCTTTTTGGGTGGATAATTTTTAATTAGATGACTGTGAGATTTCACAGGAACTTAGATCCAGTTTGCTTTGGGAGTTATAAGGTGAAAACGATTTTAAAGTCACACAGATGGAGGGACTAGCATAACACATTCATTGAAGATGAACAGGGCTGGAGAGATGCCTCAGTGGTGAAGAGCACTTGTTGCTCTTGCAGAGGACCTGTGTTTCATTCCCAGCACCCATATGGAAGATTGTAACACCATAGCCCCAGTTCCAGGGGAATCCAACACTCTCTTCTTACCTCCTCAGGTCCCAGACTTCAGGTACCAGACTAATGCATGGTACATACATACATACATACCTGCAGGCAAAACACTCATATACATAAAGTAAAATAAACAAGTCAATAAATAATTTTAAAGATTAATAATCAAAGAGTAAGAATATCACATTAAATTTTGCACTTGGTGTGGAGAGAATGTAGAGGAGTTGGAGCCCTCAAATACTGCTGGTAGACGCATAAAATGATCCATCAGCTTTGGAAGTAGACTGGGAATTTCTGAAAATATTAAGCAAGTAGCTGTCATGTACTCTGACAGTTCTATATATACACCCAAGAGAAATATACACCAAACATAAAATCATGCATTTGAATGTTCATAGTTGTATTACTTATAAACCAGAAGTTAGAAATTAGCCAAATGTGTATCAATGAATAAATAAAATGTGGTGAAAATTCCCATTTTAAAGCTCTTAGGTTGTATAGGTTTCTGCTTCTTTGACCGCTGAGGTTAGATTACATGGTTCTAAACTGATTTAATATCAATTATGTCTTGGTTTTTTTTAAAGTATTTTAACTAAAATATAGAGTGCCTGGTATACACACAACAGTAAGTTATTCCTCACAGTTCTGGAGACTGAGATGCTCAGGGTCAAGGTACTGGCAGGTCTTGTGTGTCCAGGGAGGGCCTGCATTCTTCTAAGTGGTGAAAGTCATAGGTAGCTCTCTGGGGGCTTCCTTGAACAAGTACTGATCCCATTCATGAGGGTCCTGCTCTCATTGACTAATCCCCTTCCAAAGATGCTGTTTCTTTTGCCATCATTTCCGGGAAGTGCAGGTGGGGTGTGGGGGAGCACGTATAAACTAGAGTGCTAATGTATTGCTAGAGTTTTCCTGCCTGGCCCACAGTCAGGACAAATCTCTTTCACCTGCCAGTCCCACAGCTGCTCAGACCCAACCAAGTAAACACAGAGACTTATATTGCTTACAAACTGTATGGTTGTGGCAGGCTTCTTGCTAACTGTCCTTATAGCTTAAAATAATCCATTTCCATAAATCTATACCTTGCCACATGGCTCATGGCTTACCGGCATCTTTACATGCTGCTTGTCCTGGTGGCGGTGGCAGTGTCTCCCTCTGCCTTCCTGTTCTTTTAATTCTCTCTGTTAGTCCCGCCTATACTTCCTGCCTAGCCACTGACCAATCACTGTTTTATTAGCAACACATTTGCCATACAGAACATCCCACAGCACTAATGCTTTTCTTCCTGATCTTGATTTCAGCTAGAGAGGTCTCTTGTTCAAAATTCCATTATGGTATTTGTTTTAGTTGTAGTTCATTCTGTTATTTCCATAATGATTTGAATTCCATAACTTTGAAGCTGACAATTAATCCAGGTTTAGTTTTATACACAATTGACCTTTCAAGACTCTGTGATCAATTTCTGTATACATCTGTTGAATTTAGGACCCAGAATTTTCCCCTAGCACACAAACATGTTCTCCCCCTAACCCACACTCTGAGCATTAAACCAGGGTCTTGTACATGTTGGGCAAACACTCTGTGACTGAGTACCTGTGTCTACTTCTAGTTCTTTTTCTAATTTTTGAGACAAGGTCTCAAAAAGTTGATCAAGCTGACCTTGAGCTCACCCTTAGTCCAGTTAGGCCTTGACTTTGGGGTCTTCCTGCTTTAGGCTGCCAAGTGCTGGGTCTCCAAGAATGTGCCGTGGTCCCCAGTGCAAAGATCTCATTTTGAAGGAATCACAAACAAAGAAAAAGAATTATTATTAAAACACTTTTTTCTTGATTCTTATAATAATAGTTTTTAAACTTTGGCACACTCAGGAATATTAAAATCAAGGGTAATTTGAGATCTGAGTAGCAGTGCTGATAAAAGTTTTATTATTTATGTGAGAAGAAATATTCATCAAATAGTATTAAAATGTGACTTATTTAAAATATCTCTGGTTCTTGGCTGAGTTTAGTAATTAGTGAGAGCTCATGGTGATAGCAGCTGGAAAACAAAAATGTACCTTTGTAGGGAGAGCAACTGATTTTAAATGCCTTAGCTTTTTTTCTCTCTGGGTTTTTTTTTTTTTTTTTTGCTTTGTTTGGGTTTGCAGTGGTCAATTTGATGGATTTGAGAAAATTATGTTGAATTGGGAAGATTCTTGCTTGGATCCATAGCTTCTTGGCATGACCTCAGTGAGCCTGGCTTCTCTTTAATGTGAGCATTGTACCCATGCTGTCCTGCTTTAAGAGCTGTGGTTAGCACCAAGTCCCACTCCTGGTTAGATGGTAAGGCTTACTACTCATCCAGCATTTGATTATTAGTCAAGTTTCAGCCTAGAAACTCATGTCTGTATGTTCATAAGCCTTTAGAAGTTATTTCATTTGGGGGCAGCCGTGATAGGAAACACACAGACATCTGCTCAATGAACTGGTGGCTGCGGCTGGTTCCTGTTCCCCCTCAAACCTGGTGCAGATCTGGGCAGAGCAGGGGTCTCAGTACAGTGTAAGTGTAGAGACTGATATATTTGGGATTTGTGAAAACGATGATTTACTCATGAATGAGTCCTTACTTGATCAGTGAGTGCTCGGTGAAATACAGAAGGCCCTGCCCTGTAGGCTTAACATCCATGTCTCATTCCTTTCTTCTGAGGACTGCTGTTTTCCTTTACTGTGGTGGTCCCTTGGAATGGCCTTTCACAGCAGGGTCTGTTCTCATCCGTTTGTTTTGGGTTATGTGTGCTGTTCTTGGTCACTTCAGGACAGTCTGGCCTGGAATGTTTGCTTCTGTCTCAAGTCTGCAGAATAATCCAGAGTGTTCCCCTTTTCTCTACTTGGTGTCTCTTCTCCTCTTGTGGAATTGGTGTCTTCTTACTCTGGTGGTATCAATCTTGCTCATTAAAGCAGGCTTTCAAAAATATTCTTGAAACACAAGTAGTTTTGAACTAGAACGTAAGTCAGATACATTCAGTTGCACAGAATGGTGGACTTTGGAGTAAGGGAGCCAAACACAGTCCAGACACTGCCATTTAACCCTGAGTCTTCTGCTTTAGATGACTACAAATATGTGCAGGCAGGTGGTAAGGCTCAGAGTGAAGGTGTCTGCTGCCAAGCCTGATTGATGACCTATTCAGTCTCTGGGATCCACATGATGGAATAAAATACCCAACTCCTACAAGTTACCCTATGACCTTCAAATACCTCCCTCCCCCTCCCTCCCTCCCTCCCTCCCTCCCCCTCCCTCCCTACCTGCCTCCCTCCCTCCCTCCCTCCCCCTCAAACACACACACACACACACACCCCAAAAATCCAGTCTAGAGAAGCCTGCTGATACATGGAACGCTGTCATAGTAAATATGGTATTTCAGCTGATTAAAAGAGGCTCTAAAGGGAAACAATAGAAATTAATGGGGGGGGAATCCAAAGAGAAGACACAAAGCAGGAAGCCCCAAGTAGACACAGCTAGTTCCCATGAAGATATAATGGGTGAAATTTAAGACCCCTGTCACTGGGAAGAAGTTGGTGGAGCCCCTGCACCAGGCTGAGACCAACACAGACTGGTTTCCTCCCCCTCCGTTTCTTTGCTCTGTACTCTCAAACACAATCAACTAATGCAAGGTATTTTCCTGATTATTTCACCTGGGCCTAAATTAAAACACTAAGAAATTTCAAACCATAAAAGTGATGTATCATAAACTCCATGTTTTTAAAGTAAAAATGTAAAAAGTAATAGTGTTTTTTTATTTAAAAAAAAAAATCTCTCCCGTAGTTTGTTTTGTTTCCGTCACTCCCAGCTGATTGTAAACCCGTTTCTGTACCCAAGTCTGTACCTCTGGGAGCTGTGACTTTGAGAGTGACATTGGGAGTTTTGGTGTCACAGTGATCTAAACAGGCACCTCGAGTGACCACCAGTGTTGCAGTTGATGTTTGGAGGGCAAATTTGAGAACAAAATCAACATTGGCCTGCTGGAAGTTACTAAAGGCTTGAGGATGTTTGTTTGACCAGAGAGGTAACCGAACTGTAGAGCGGTATCAGGCATCGGCCCTGGTCTCCATCCTCCGTCATTGTTTACTGGGTCAAGTTTTATTCAGCTCAGTGGGTAAAAGGCAACTTGATATTTGGAACTCTCACATGAATTCCAAAAAACTCCATTCGGAATATAAACCCCTCTTTGCAAAATTATAGGGTGGTTGTGTTATTATATATTTTTTATTTTGTTTTGTTTATTTGACGAAACATGTTACTTTTGTGGCATATCTCTTTAGTTGTTTTTCCACAAGTAAGGTCCTTTGTGGAATGGCCTGACTTAATCATCTCAAGCTGTTCAGCAGCCCAGGAGATGGAATGAAAGGCTGGATGTATAGATAGTTCACTTCGTTTAAGGACCTCTTGCCGAATTGTTAAGTGGTAAAAGATATCAGGTCAAAAAACCCACAGGGAGATAAATATGACCAAAGTATATTAGATGTGGTTATTAAAGGAACACAATGATACCCATTACTTTATATAATTAATATAGGTTCATAATTCCTTTCTGTTGTTAAAAAAAAACACAAATTAGTAGATATAGAATGCAGAGACAAAATAAGAGTGTCATCTTTCTAGGGCTGTGTGACGTTTTCAGTGAAGGGACGGAACAGACTTGGGCTTCGTGGTTGTTTCTGAGTAAAATGCTAAGTTTTTAGACTCTGGAAGGAATCACCTAAGTCAGGAGATGGATTTTCCCTTCCTTTTTAAGTTCGCCTCGTAACTGGCATTGGGATTTTAAAAACATACTATTTTCAGAGTCAACAGCAATGCCTCTGTTTTCCGTGGAAAATGTATTGACTTGGATAACTCCATTTTTAGTCCTCCACGGTGGTGTGCTAGTAAGAAAGAGGATGGAAAGTGACAGGAGGGACCGTCTGTCTGTAGCGGGCAGGGGCTGGGCCGGCCGCTCTGCCTTTTACTTTGTTTACATACAAGTCCTTTCATACAGATTCCTGGTTTACATACAAGT
>CABHPQ010163706.1:0-51213 GCA_902168405.1 Peromyscus aztecus | reverse complement strand
CCCTGACTCTGTGCTGTGGGAATGTTCTGTATGGCAAATGTGTTGCTAATAAAACACTGATTGACCAGTGGCTAGGCAGGAAGTATAGGCGGGACTAACAGAGAGAATAAAAAGAACAGGAAGGCAGAGGGAGTCTCTGCCAGCCGCCACCAGGACAAGCAGCTTGTAAAGATGCCGGTAAGCCACGAGCCATGTGGCAAGGTATAGATTTATAAAAATGGATTAATTTAAGATATAAGGACAGTTAGCAAGAAGCCTGCCACGGCCATACAGTTTGTAAGCAATATAAGTCTCTGTGTTTACTTGGTTGGGTCTGAGCGGCTGTGGGACTGGCAGGTGAAAGAGATTTATCCTGACCGTGGGCCAGGCAGGAAAACTCTAGCAACAACTCTGCTTAGAGTTGGCTGTGGGTCTTTATATTTGCTCCCATCAGTTGCTGGATGATGCCTCTCTGATGACAATTAGGTTCCCACTATGAATATGTGTACATATAGATTTGCCAATCCTGTTTGGTTCTATCCTGGGTCTCTGGGCTGTCCTGCCTCTTGTTCCTGGCCATCCAGGCAGTGTCAGGCATTGGCTCCCTCTCATTTCATGGGCTTCACATTGGATCAGTCATGGACTGGCCACTCACACAAGTTCTGCTCCACCATTGCCCCAGCACCATGTTGTAGGCAGGACAGACAGTAGGTTGAAGGCTTTATGGCTCTATTGATGTCCCAGTCCTGGTGCTAGGAGTCTTGCATGAAGATGGCCTGTTCAGGCTCTGTATCCTCCATTAACAGGAAACTTCACTAGGGTCACTCTTGTAGATTCCAGGGAATTTCCATTGCACTAGGTTTCTGGATAGTCCCAAGGTCCTCAAATATTCCCCAATTCCAGTCATCTCGCCCAGTACTTTCTCCCTCTGCCCCCTATCTGTCCCCCACTTGACCTCTCCTGTTTCAATCCCCAACCACTCCCAGTCCACCCACAAAATCTATTCTATTTCCCCTTCCCAGGAAGATCCATGTATCCACCCCTTAAGCCCTCCTTGGTACTTAGCCTCTCTGGGTCTGTGGATTGTAGCATGATTATCCTTTACTTAACAGCTTACAAGTGAGTAAATGCCATGTTTATCTTCCTGGCCTGGGGTACCTCACTCTGGAATACTTTTTCTAGTTCCATCCATTTGCCTTCAAATTTCGTGATGTCATTGTCTTTAACAGCTGAGCGATACTCCATGTGTGAATGTACCACATTTTCTTTATCCCTTCTCTGGTTGAAGGACATCTAGATTGTTTCCAGTTTCTGGCTAGTCTGAATAAAGCTGCGATGAACATGGTTGTATCTTTCTAATACAGCCCAGCCTCCCTTCCTAGGGATGGCACCACCCACAATGGGCTGGACCAGCCTAAATCAATTACCATTTAACAATGCTTCACAGATATGCCCACAGATCAGTCTAAACTGGGTGATTCTTCAGTTGAGTTTCCCTCTTCCCAAGTGACTCTATTTGTGTCAAGTTGACAGCAGATTTTAACTATGACAACAATCTTACCAGATACAGTGACATCACCTAAGAAGATTACATCTATCACATGTTCTGTGGGTCATGAAACTTATTCAACATTGTGTAGATTCTATCACACCCTGCCAGAAGCTGTATCAATTATATTTTATCTTAGTGCAGCTGAGGAGATTCTCACAGCACTCTGAAGCCTCAAAGCTTTTTTATTTTGTGTGTGTGTGTGTGTGTGTGTGTGTGAGGGTGGTACTGATTATTTTGAATTTATGGGGATTTTCCTCTTGTATTCATTACTGCTATCCAATTTTGTTTATTCATGTACTTATAAATGTTTAGGCTGAACTCTATAAAGCCAAAACTAAACACATGACACTCATATGTACATATATATGTATACATACAATATGTATGCATTATTCATAACATGATATTATTGATATTTAGCATTGATATTTAGGACACACAAGATTATATATATATAATATATATATAATATATATACAGAGAGAGAGACAGAGAGAGAGAGAGACAGAGAGAGAGAGAGAGACAGAGAGAGAGACAGAGAGAGACAGAGACAGAGAGAGACAGAGAGAGAGATAGATAGACAGGGTTTGTTTGTGTGTATACCTACACTGGGCACTATTTATGTGCCTTCCCACAAAAAATCATATGTTGAAATCATAACACTCAAAGTGATGAATTTTAAAAGTGGTAACTTAGAGTGATAATTGAGATTACCTGAGGTTATGAGGGTAGGGGTCCCATTAAGACTTACTAAGTTTTAGGAAGACTTCAGAGGAGTTCTTTCTCCCAACCACATGTTCACACAATGAGAAGATGACCATCTTGAAGCTATGGAGAGGACCCTCACCAGAATTCATCCTTCCTGGTACTTTGATGTGAGACCTCCATCTATGACATTGTTAGAAAGAAATGCCTGTGGTTTAATCCATCAATCTATGCATTTTGTTATGATGTGAACTAAAATAATTTGCTTAGGTTGATCAACTGAAGATATTATTTATACTCAAATATTTATTACCAACATTACACTGAGAAGTCAACACATGTATATGGTTAATTAAGTAAAAATTCTTTCTTCAAAGTATTATTCAGGAATTTTCAGCCTCAGCGCTATGATGACTCTCAAGAACTTCCTTATTGGTGATTTTAATTCACAATAAAGTCTTAATAGTTATAGGCAATAGTCTGCATAGTTCTCCAGACTTAACAGAGTTTGAACAACTAAATCTTCGTTTATTCAACCCCACCCCCTGGAACTACAATTATTTTACTCTGTTTCTGTCAGCTCTGCTACTTTTGAATTCCTAATCTAAGAGAGACTGGATAGTATTTCTCTTTCTGTGTCTGGCCTACTCTCCATAATGCATGGCCTTTAATTCATTTGGGTTAACAAAACTGAGATTCTCTCTCATTTTCACGTCTGGAGAGTAGTAACACTATATTTGTAAATATAACACCTTTATTCAGCTGTCTTCATTTGACCAGTAGATTGGATCTGAATCTTGGATTCTTTGAATAATAGTAATACAACAAACGTGAGAATACAGGCAACCCCTCTACACACACACACACACACACACACACACACACACAGAGAGAGAGAGAGAGAGAGAGAGAGAGAGGTGAGTAGGTGAGTTATCATATGGTAGGTATGAGTTTAATAAATTGTGGAGACAATTCTCCGCTTGCCATGGTGCCTGTATTACTTTGGTCTACCAGTAACATAAAGAGTTTCCTCCCCTGCACACTTTTACCAACAGTTGTTTCTCTTAATTATGGCTTTCCTAAATGGGCTAGATCATATCTCCTTGCATTTTGATCCGGAATGCCTAGAGGATTAGTGATCATTGAGCTTATTTATTTAGACTTTTTATTTAGATTTTATTTGGAATGTTCTAGAAATGCTGCATCTGGAGATGTAGGAAGGAACTGGTGGGGACATCTTGGGGCCTGAAATAGACCATCCTGGAAATAGGAGATCCTTCAGTGTGGGTTCTGTTGCCCTTGAAGTACTAAACCTAGGGCATTCACAGAAGTAACTGTTTGGCGTGGGCAGCTTACTGTGCCTTCAGGAACCACCTCACCCCAAATGTCAGTCTTCTCTCTTTGCTATCTGCCTATGATTAATAAGCCTGTTTGTCTTAGCTTATGTGAGTGCTGTGTCTTCTCAGATGGCACTGATGGGAACATCAGCTCACAGATGCAGTGAGGTGAAATGGAGATAAACACCATGAGTGCTTAGCACTGGACCTTCTATCACTGATGATAACTATTTCAAACTAAAATTATGATCCCTACTGTACACAGCACAGGCAAATATTAAACTTTTATTGTTTTGTCCATCACTTACTGATGTGCTAGCTGTTGGCCAACCATCTTATATACTTAAGTTTTCCATTTTTACATTTCTGTTACTCCTTGGCATTCCTTGGGGATCTGAACTCTCAGGTTTTGTGATGATGTTTGCCCTGTAAAATTCATTTCCATTGTAAAGAGTTTGCAAATAAAAAGCATCACACATCGAAATTCGAAATCAGCCAGACTGCAGACTTCATTTCTAGCCTTCTATTTGTGACTTCTGAAGTTTTTCTTAAACTTGAAATCATATATTTTTAGTTTTGAGCTTAACTTGAGTCTTTCATAAGAAGAGATCATATACTTCTTTCAGAATACTTTTTCCCAACTTGCAAGGTTATTGTTTACAGTATCATTGCAATGATTTCCAGTTAGCACAGTCCAGATTATTTTGAGTTGCTAATATAGATAAACTTTTGTTTAATCTTATTATTTACATATTTTTAAATTTTTGGGTTCATTTTCTTTATAAACACCAGTTACATGTCATTTTTTATACTTTAGGCTCTTTTTATAGTATGGTTTTCTATACTTTTAACTGTTTAGCAAATGGTCCTTATTTGGGCTAGTACTGACTGAATTTTCATTACCCGATCTGAGATGGTTTTGATTAGTTTTCACATCCTTTCACTGTTTTTTGAGCAATTATTTTAGAGAATACTTATTTTTGATTGTTTGTTGCTTCCATTGTTGGTTTTAATAATGCAATCAGCAATGCAGCCCAATTATGTCCACTTTTGCAGGACCCCAGCACAGGCCCTCTGAACAGGCTCATCTGAGTTCACACATCCTTGTATGGATGCTGTTTCCCACCCTTGGATGGATGCTGTTTCCCACCCCTGGATGGATGTTTCCTATCTCCAGATGAAGGCTTTTGTCTGCTCTCTGTAGAAGCATCTGAGAGCCAGAAGCAGTCAATGGCAAACTATTACTTCTGTAGTTTCCAATTTCTCTGTCCCTGAGGTAGTAGGCAGGCCTGCCAGTCCCCAGTATTCCTTCACAGGTTCCTTGGTGACACTTCTCTATTTTTAGCAGTGAAACTTGAAATGACAGTCCACCTGGCTCTTCATCTTGCCTCTTGCCTCTTACCGCATAATTCTTGTAGAGTTGGAATGTTTGAGTAGGTTCTACTCCAGCTCATTTTCGTCTGATACTCTATTATCAACAAAGTTTAATTATATCTGCTGACTTGTTTTTTTTTTCCCCTTTGGACCCAGATTCTGAAATTTCAGCCAAGGACACCATGAAATGACACTTCAGGAAGAGGTAGTAAATTTTTGAGTCTCTCTGCTCCTCTTGTTCTGAGCTAGACACACAATGGCTATTTTATCTCAGTTTCCCTTTATTCCTCTGCCCAAGAGTGTCTTCTGGTGGCCATCCTATCCTATAGTGTCTTATTGTTAAATTTAATGTCTTCATTTTATATGCATATAAAACTGAACTTTCTCTTTATTTCTAATTTTCCTGTCTTGGAGAATTGGATTCAGAAGAGTGGGCAGAATAACCTTAAAGGCATCTTCAAGTGGAATCACACACAGACTTTGACATGTCTTATAAACTGGCTGAGACACAGAGTAATTAAAAGACAAAATGAAGTCGATGTGCAAGTGAAAGCTGAATGCATTAAAGCATTTGTAATTCTATCCTCTCCCAAAGACATTAGGCTTGCATTTTTGTCTGCAGATGACATTATCAGATATCATTATTTGGTATAAAGTAAAGCACTATATTAAGCTCAGCTAATTCTGTATTAAACTATGTTAATTACAATCCCAATGGCATATTAATCCACTCCAACATATATTATGTAAATTCAAAGAAAAGAAAAATCCATGTATTAAACAAAAGGAATAATATAACAAATCCTTGCAATAGCCACAACATATGTTACTATAATATAGTTTAGACCTAATAAAACTAACTGACCGGTGTTTCTAGGTAGTTTGCATGGAAGCAAATCACCTGGTTGAACTGTATTCTTATTTGCAAATTAATGCAGCCTTCCATCCAATATTTTGAACACTTTCATATTTGTTTTCAAAGGTTGCTTCTGACTTTGCTACCTATTTGGGCACTGGTCTAGTGGATTCAAATGTCATTTGAGTTTAGTCGATGTAAACAATCTGTGGGGCTTTGGGATACTTGGGTTGGGTTGGGAGGGGGAGGCTGGAGGGGCAGGAGGAAGGAAGAAGTAGATCTTTGACTGTTATGTAAAGTGAATAAAAAATTTTTCTTAATGAAAACAAAGAGGTACTTAGCTTTCTCCAGATTGAGGATGCAAAGTGAATGAGTGCACGTGCCTAAGAGTCACAGTGTTGTCTAACAAAAGAGTACTGTGCTACTATTTTCACTGTATTGTTTCTGTTAGAAGAGACTGGATAAATTCATCCCATACAGAGAGGAGCCTGGGTACCAGGAGGCAGGGATCACTGTTCCTCATTTTGGAGTCCATCTGTTAGTGTTACTTTGTAAAGGGACATGCAGATGGTCTGTGAACATTCACTTTAACACATCCTGTTATTTCTATACTTTCACTTGTTGCTAACTATCTACCTTTCAAAATGGAACTTTTTAAAATTAAGCAAGTCATAACCAGGCATGTGTTATCACACACCAATGATCTCTGCTTTCAACAGACTAAGTGTTGTGAGGGTGCCTATTTGTAATCCCAGAATTTAGGAGATGAAGACAAGAGACTCAGAAATTCCAAGATCATCTTTAGCTACATAATGAGTCTGAGATATACCTAAGCTACATATGAAGATCAAGTCTTAGAAAAAGCAAAAGAATAGCAAAAAAATTTAATGGCATATTAGTTAGAAGGGAACTAAGATTGTCTCTCTTTATAAATGGCATGTGTGGTGGTTTGAATGAAAATGGCTCCCATAGACACACAGAGAGTGGCATCATTGCAGATGTGGCCTTCTTGGAGGAATTATGTCACTGGGGGTGGACTTTGAGGTTTCAGATGCTCAAGTCAGGCCCAGTGTCACCCTCTGTTACTGCTGTCTACTAATCTAGGTGTAGAACTCTCAGCTACCGCTCCAGCACCATATCTGCCTGCATGTTGCTATCCTTCTTGCAATAACAATAATGGACTAAACCTTTGAACTGTAAGCCAGGCCCAATTAAAGGTTTTCCTGTCCTAAGAGTTGCCATGGTCATGGTGTCTCTTCACAGCAATAGAAACTGTAACTTAGACAGCATGGTCATGTATATATAACCTTAAAGACAACACTCACATGTACATGGACCTGTTGTCATTGGTAAATTGAATAAAGTTACAGAATAAACATCAATATAACATAATAGCTGTACAGTGTCTGGTGATGCAGTCCTGTAATACCAGCTCTCTGAGTGGCTGAGCCTGGAGGACTGCAAATCCAAAACCTGCCTGGAATACAGACATTGTGAGTTCAAGACCAGCATGCATAAGGCCAGTTCAGTGCCTGGTAACTTCTGCCCCACCCTTCTGCAAAAAAAATTATATTGTGTTTTATATAGTAAAGAAGAAGTAACAAAAATATTTAGGAATAAATCTTGTTGCGGGGGTCCCTGCAAGCATCATGGTTAGGAGGGAAATGATCCTCATATAATGAGAAGGAAACTTGGTTTGGCATGACTTAGACAGGCTGGTTCAAACTTCTGAGGTCGGTCTGATACCAAGCAGTTTACTTATTTTACATATTTAAACACAGTAAAACTTTGAGAAAAATTTTCTCATGATAATTATAACAAAGCTCAAGGCATGACTCCATCAAAGCTCTCTTGTAAAGTACATGTCTTTTGCAGAGCACCTGTGATCTCTTCCCAAAGGATGGGTTATATTGACTGAGTAACAACGCTCAGGAGACTGGGGGATTTGGGTGAGGGGTGGATCCATACAATAACAAAAGATGACCAGGTTATTAAACAGTGTCCACTCAATTCTTCCTAGTGAATAGGTGTCATTTTTTTTTCATTGAAGCAAAAATCCTGTGTTTCTGGTTTCTCTTGTTCTATCTATAAGTTTGTGGACCTCACATCCTTCTACATTTCCTAATTTCTAATTTTTTAAAGAAAAAGTGTGGCTATAATAGAAGCCATGGTTTAATTCATTGCCTTTATGGATAGTCTAATTAATATAGGCAAGCATAAAAGAGTTATAATAGCTAACAGAGGACCAAGGAAAGGAGAAAGCCAACTTAGTTATGATGGCCACCCAAAGGTCACTTGAGAGATTTTGTCTATCTCTCTATGCAAGTCATTAATTTGACCATCAATAGTATGGGAAAAAAGTCTGACACATTAAAGCAAGCCATGCCAGCAGATTGTTGACAACCAAGACTATAATTGAGAAACAAATAATAATCTATAGTAGCTCTGTTTTGTAAAATTGTGATTTTTTGATTCACTCATCTCTTGATTAATGTCTGCTAATATTTTTGCTGTACTATTAGTAGTATTACTAATCATACAGAGCATTTTGAGACCTCTCTTTGTGTTCCAATAACTATTCTTGTTTTAAGCAATAAAAAACCATTTTGGCTACAATATTACTGGATCTAATAGATGCAAAGAACCATCACAATTCTTGGAGAGGGCTGTCTTAATTGTACTGATCTATAGCAAAGAAAAAAATGGAGAGAATACAACCTATCCCACATAAACCTTTCTAACCTGCAGGAAGGGCATTGTAAGTAGCATTTTTCACAAAAACAGTCCATCCCAAAAGTAGCTGTTTACCAGAGGGAAGGGTGTGAATAAGGGTATAATTGTAATAAGGGGGCTATAAGTACATTCAAAGCATAAACAATGTGATTAAAAAAAAAACACCACTGAAAGAAATGTCAGGGGAAGCCCTATGAATATGGGTGTGGGTGGATTCTATTTTGTCCACTGTTATTTGTGCATAGTGATTTTGAGTGTCTCGTATGTCATTTAAATTTATTTTTAAGAGCCTAGGAATAGATGGGTCTCCTCTGATACAAAAAGATAGTACTTGTTAACTGCCATGAGCCAAAAGAAGCCAAAGCTTCTAAACCATTGGCAACAGACAGCATTAGTCTAGGCACAATAATGTAAACTTTGGTAAGCAACACATCAGCTATTCCTCTTTTCATCTTCATACAACTATAGTTTACACTACTAGAATTTTCTAAAAGTACTTCTATAAAGTTGTAGTTTAAAAGTCCTAACTTAGAGATTGTACCATTGTAATGTTGTATCATGTTTGAGAAAATAGTGACAATTGAGCTTACAAATGCCATTCTAGTTAAAATAAGAATTATGTGTAATTTTACTGTAAATCTGTTGTTTGTGATTATTTTCCATGAAAATGTACTGTCTTTTGCATACTGATGCATTCAGAACTCCTCATTCATCTTACATCCAGTGTGAAGAAAAACATGTGATCAACTAATATTGAACTGAGATAGTATCAGATGGAATTCCAAATTTCATTGTAACAGATTGACTCTAAGGGAAGAGTCACACATTTTAAGTAGAAGGACCATTTACACAACAAAAATGTCACGGAAGGCTAAGGAGACTAAAAAGGCAATTCTATTAACAAGTCACAGCATTAACACTAGCAAATCATGTATGTATGGCATTTTCTGTAGGTATTTTAAAAATAATAGACCAAAATCCATTTCATGCAAATCTTATGGTACTTTGTGGTCTCCAAGAAAAGGTGATAGATGTATAAGGTATATTAGTTTTAATTCTTAAATTTTTTTCACTAAGAAATTTTTTTTATTTATTTTACATACCAAAGATCCCCTTCTTCCCTCCTCCCACCCCTCCCCCTTCCAACCCACCTTCCATTCCATCCTACAAAAAGGTAAGGCCTCCCAAATTTTATTATTCACGTGTGCGCACACATACAGATGCGCGTGTGTGTGTGTTTGTGTGTGTGTGTGTATGTGTGTGTGTGTATGTGTGTGTGTGTGTGTGTGTGCATGTGTGTATGTGTCTGTCTGCCTTTGCCACATGCAGGTGAGAGAACAACTTTCTGTAGTCAGTTCTCTCCTCCTACTATGTGGAACCCAGAAATAGAACTTAGATCATCAAGCTTGTGCTGCTCATAATCTTACCTGTTGAGCCCTTACATCAGCTATATTGTGAATATTCTTTATAATGCACATTTGTCTACAGCAGATATTCAAAGATATTTTCAGTGAGTTCCTGATACAAACACCTGATGAAGAAATTGAATTAGATTTCACAATTATAACCGGTGTTACCTGTAAAGTGTGCCCTAGTTATACTTTAAAAGTGCCGTTTTCCTGATAAAATCTTTACGTTTGATTTACAGAATTCACATGTCTGGAGAGACTGTTCACAGAGAACCTACCGAAGAATTGCTTTCCCCATTTTCTGTACTGGGGATGAACTCTGGGCCTTGTTCATGTTAGGCAAGTGACCCATTATTGTGTGATGCTCTCAGGCCTATTTTTACCTCTTAAGTCTTGGAGCAGGGACTGGATATGTCCTTCCAAATTGCTTTGTATCCTCTTTGAAGTTGCAATCCTCCTGCCTCAGCCTTTTGAGTAGCAGAGATTATAGATTCATGCTACCAAATCCAACCAGGACACACTTATTTTTTCAATGTTAGCTTTCCATTTAACACTTGGCTTATGTTCACCAAGAGATTCTGCACAGCATCTGTGATTTAAGCGAGGTGGGGTACAAAGCAGTTCAATAAACACACTGTGAATAGGGATTACTTTTTTTGACAGAGTGCTAGTCAACATTATGCCAGGCCAAGACATAAAGGGAAGTAGGATCATCAAAGTTCAAAGTCTATCTGGGCTACAGAGAAACTTTAAGATCAACCTTGTCTATATCATAAAATAAAATGTAGAGGCGGGACTTGGGCTGTAACTCAGTGGTAAAGCTTAGCATGGTGACGCCATGAGTTCACATACACAGACGAGTGTTACTCAGTATTACTTATGCACTGTTGGTAGGCAACTGAGGGGCAACTAACCCTTTGTATTATAATAACAGTTTTAACCTGCATTAGTTCTGGCAAATTTGTTTCTAGTGGGTTTCTAACTTATCAAGAACATTCAATGTTATTGTTATAAAGAATAATTTTGGCGCCTTTAATCCCAACACTTGGGAGGCAGAGGCAGGTGGATCTTTGTGAGTTCAAGGCCAGCCTGGTCTATAGAGCAAGATCCAGGAAAGGCACAAAGCTACACAGAGAAACCCTGTCTCGAAAAACCAAATAAATAAATAAATAAATAATAAATAAATAATACAAAATAATTTTGTTTACAGAAATGTACTCATTTTTCATATGTATCTTCCCTACAGTGTAGTAATAATATTTATCTTAGTTTCCCTTTGCCAATATTCATAAAGAATGTTAACCTACAGCTAGAAGCAATTAGCAACACAAAGAGGTCTATCACAAGATGCTTTTTTGATAAATTCAAGCCCAAAGCCAACATGGTCAAGTATGGAATAGTCTCTTGGGTACGTGCGGGTGTAGGTGTAGGTGAGAGTGTGTCTAAATGTCCTTACACCTGATGGATAGTCATCGGATTGGTTTTGGTTGCAGCTGTTGGTCAGCCTTATTAGAAATTCATCCGTTTTTCTCTTTAGGACAGTCAGCTTGCAGCATTTTCATTGTCGGTCTTCTATTTTGAACAGATGGTTTATTTAGAAGAAGAATGTCTACATTTTATTTTGCTTTTAATTTGGTTTATGATGAGTCTCATATCCACTCCTTGTCAGTAACCCTGATTTTTTTAAGTATAGGCTTTATTTTTTATTTTTATTTCCACATTAAAAAAAAAAAACCAAAACATTTTGCCCCTGTCTTAGTATACCACATCTGCAAATGAAATTTCCCTTTCAGTCTCTAATTGCCAAAACTCATTTTGGAACTTTGATTATTTTACTTCTGAAAATAATTCCTGTGATCTATTAATCTTTGTATTACTGGGTAGAACTGTATTGAAGATATTTGATGAGCGAATAAGTAGTTCGCGAATAAATAGTGACAGCAGTTGTTGTGTATTAAATATAACATATTGACTGTTACTGAAGATGCTTTTAGAGGCCTTTCTTCTAATGGCCAATGAGTCAAATTCCTGGCATAGATTTGACTAGATAGGACATTAACAAAACATAACCAAGGTTATTGCCTAAAAATAAAATAAAAGTTTAGCCACGACTTGTTTTCAAATTGATGTCCACCACCTTCATCATCTTTATGGTACTCCAGTAAACCCACTGGTGTGTGTGGAGAACTGAATCCGCTTCATCCTTATGTTTCACTTTCTATGAGTTGTCACAGTTAATGGACTTGTGAATTATTATTATGTAAAGCAAATTAGATAAAGGAGTTCAAATTTGAAATTAATCTTTAGTTTTTATTTGGTCACACCTTATTTCTGACACAATCTTATTAATCATGATCATGATTTCAACAAATGTAAGTATTAAAAACATTGCAATAATTATTTAGTGTCAGATCTCAATATTATGCTAATAAATACAATAGGAAGTCAATCTGGGACACTAAGTTTTGTAGCCAGTATTCTGGTTGGTAACTATAATATATTAATATCTAGTAATATATTAGACAAACATTCATTAAACTTATAATTAATATGAAAGATAAATTTGTTCTGTACCCCATGTTCTACTGAAAAAGTTGGAATTAATATTAATGCACATAATTATATTAATGACAGTTACAAGGATATATATGATTTTAAATCAAAATTAATGCAAAAAGATTGTTCATTTTATATATATATCTATATATATATGATTAAATACCATTATGTGTCCTTTCATCAATTCAAATAACATTATGTGTCCTTTTATCAATTCATAGAGAATCAACACATCCCAGGGACACTTGCATATCATCTATTATAGCAATATTCTCAATAGCTAAGTTATAGAAGTAAACTAGGTGTATAAAACAAATGGTGGGATGGTTACAAAAATGTGGTATGTATACACACACACACACACACATATATGCACACACACATACACACACACACACACATATATATATACATGTATATATGTGTGGAACTTTTTCTTAACTATAAAGATGAAGTTATGTTGCTTGACAAGAAAAGTTGCAGCTGGAGATTGTCATAGTCAACAAATTAAACCAGTCTCAGAAAGACAAATGCTGTGTTTTATCCCATTTGTCATTCTAAATTTTATGCACATACTTGAAATCATGTGTATATATCTGACGTGAAAGTTGAAGTGAAAGGGGAACAAAAGAGGACAGATGAGAGGAAGAAGTAGAGGTTAAGGGATGTCAGGAGGATGTATTAGATGTACTATACATGTATTTGAATATTTTATTCAAAAAAGGAAAAATTAGCAGTGGATTGTATTTTGAGGAATTAAATACTTCTATCAAGAAAGATTTTTAAGAAAGAAACAGTGAGGGGATGACTGTGTTTCTGTGAGAGTAGAGTGGCATCTCATCTCTGTGTGTGGAAGAAAGTTTTATCTTATTGGATAATTCAGGAATGCCTCGCCATGTCCAAGTATATCCATATGTCATGAAGCTTACTATACATTTATATGGTGTATTTTTGTATGTGTGTGTGGCATCTGAATGTGTGGATTCATGGTCATCTGTGCACATGGGTACTCCTGTGCATGTGGGCATGTGGGCATGTGGAATCCCAAAGCTGATGCCAGGCATCTTCCTTGATTGTTCTCTGCCTTAGTTGTGGAGTCTCATGCCTGAGTCATCAGTCATGAACTCAGTTGGCCACAGAGCTCACCAAATGGCTACTCTAACTAGTCAGCTTGCTTTGGGGATTCCCCACCTCTGCTTTCTGAGGTCAGGCACTGCAGGCAGCCCCAAGCCCTGCCTGGCTTTTCATGGAGTTCTGGAGATCAAATTCACCCTCTTTGCCATCTTCCTAGTCCAGCTTTGCTCTACCACACAGCTCAGCCATTAAGTATTCCACTTTGAAAATTATTTTAGCTAAGTTAACAAAAACATATTTCATTTGAAGCAAAAGGTGTTTTGTAAAGAACCAGAGGTCATTTTTTTCAGGCATAGAGAGATTTAGGAATCAAGACTTATCCAGGAGTCTAAACAGTGTAAACCAAGGCACTCAGGCTCCACAGCAAGAGCAGCATTTTGGGACCAAGGGCTTCAGTTGGTTGAATCACATGTAACATTCCTATACCTTAGAGGGAAGGAGACAGGGCACTTGAATTACATTGTTTCTCAATGGCAAATTTTATTACATGAACATATAGTGTAGGAGGTCCCATGTGGGCCAAGGTATACTTAGAAATCCATAAACGGCACAAGAACAGGAGTGCAGAATATTTGTCATCTTTTCACAACAGTAGAGGATGCCATTCTTAAAGAACTTTTCAGATTTATTTTGTATTTGTAAAGCAAATAAGCAATGGTATGAACTGAGAAGCTATTCTTCAAGGAAGTCAATAAAGGAGCATATTTAGAAGTCCATAAAAAACCCAAAGTGAACAGTCTGCAGTTTGAAAGCCCAAACTTGTGTTTTTGTAGTAGGCAGAATTCAAAAGGACTCGATCCTTCTCTGGTTTGACTTTGCTCCATTATACCTCCATGGTGCTTGCACTCACTCAGCAGCCTTCCATCATCATGTCAGGGCAGTACTTCACAATATTTTTCACATTTTCTGCCTCATACATCAAACTATAGAATTTTATCCATAAGGCAGAGCTGTCACTCTGTAAAATTTTTAGCAATGTTCTCATTTTTATCTGACATCTAGAAATACCTAAAGTAATAAAAAATCATTTTTACCTCATATTTGCTTTGGTTTTTATTCTATCCCTGTCAGTCTATATGCAGTACAGCAGGGGAAGATTTATATAAGATCATTTGGCTGTTCCACAACCAGACAGGGCCTTCACCTCAGCTGTTTTCCCACTACAGAATTTCATACAAAAACATAAATCCTATTCTTAAAATTGTGTGTTCTTTCTCTGGAAACTTTACTTTTTTGCCATAAATACTTTTGTTAAGTCTATCTGCCTGCCTGTCTGTCTATCTATCTGCCTGCCTATTATCTATGTATGTATTATGTATGTATGTATGTATGTATGTATCTATCTATCTATCTATCTATCTATCCATCTACTTCTTCATCATAAAATTATGTGTATATGAAGTTATTTTATAATAGACTCAACAAAGAATAAATTCACTTCCTCAAGAAAGAAGCTATTTGGGGAAAGTGACCAGACCATTTGGAAATTATGCTTAGTATTAATTCATGATAATCTTCAGTATCAAGATATTTATGAAGTGTGATTTCACTAAACAGCTGCTTTTCACTTCAATTTTTGTAAATAAATATTCAGTATTGACATACATCCTTATTTGTTCGTTGTATAATTTTTTATTTTTTCTTATGTGTGCACCTTTTGTAGGTATGTGCATGTGAATGCAGGTGCTCACAGAGCCCGGAAGTGTCGGATCCCCCTGAAGCTGGCTTACTGGTGTTTGTGAGCTGCCTGATATGGGTCCTGGGGACTGAACTTGGATCCTCTTGAAGGACAGTACTCATCTCTAACCACAGAGCCATCTCTCCAGAGCCAGGAGAGTATGTTCTTGAGACAGTTTCTTCCCACAAGTGCTATATCCCAACATTTAGAAAGCTAAAGCATGAGAGGACTAATTATATATTCCGAGGAATGTTGGGAGATTAGAATGATTTTTGGTGATATTTTATTTGTATGTTAATAAATAAAGTTTGCCTGGAGATCAGAGGACATAGCTAGCCAGCCATCAACAAAAGTCAGGCAGTGGTAGCCCATGCCCTGAATGCAATCACATGGCAGGCAGAGTCTCTGTGCATTCAAGGACACAGCCAAACATGGTGACAGGAGCCTTTAATCCCAGCACCAACCATGGAGACCTGGAGGTCTGTACAGACAAGCAGTGACGAGGAAGTGAGGTGGCTGGGCTAAGAGCCAATGAGAAGGTGGAACAGCAAGGCAATAAAAGCGCAGGTTAGACAGGAAGAAGCTGGTTCTCTTGGGAAGCTGTGGCAGCATGGTGAGCTAAGGTTAGCTGGTGGCTCTTCCTGTTTCTCTGATCTCTAAGGATTTGACCCCTGTGTTTGGCTCTGTGTTTCTTATTTAATAAGACTGTTTAGAAATTCGTCTACAGTGCTTGGTTGAAACATAGGCTCCACATACATTGTGTTGTTAATCAGACAATCTGTCCTGCCGATTGATATTTCTGTGTTAATGGGGGGACAATGGAGCAGTTTTAGAGAATGACATTGGATGGAGTGATTCGTTTCCCTCGAGGACTGCTGAGGGTGTAAATGATTACACCTGAACGTTCAGGACTGGACTGGGATGATCAAGTCTCACCAAACTCTGTGAATCTAGTGTCTCCTTAGAATGACACCTTTCCCTGTTACTCTTCTGACTGTTTGGTTGTTCCACTTGGGGAACTAGCGGCAGAGAAAAAAACCTATTCAAACTAGCTTGTAAAAAAAATGTAGGATTGTTTCTGAGTCTTCCTTCCATGCTTATCTGAATGTGTGAAAATAGTAATGCCTGCCTCACTGTCACTAATAGCATGTCTTTTTAAGTTTTGACCTAGCCTAATATGGAACAGATGTGAAACAAGTATGGTCCCTCCTTTTTTTTGGTAATGATAAAATTGGGATGTCCTTCATTTCTGAGGCATTTTTCAACCATTTGTGTGTATTGTGTTTTTTTTTACTTTATGTAGAAATTATATTGATATTTGCGTGACAGAATTTTTTTCTTTAAATAACTGAATAAAAAAAAAAAAAAAAACCTTTCTATTTCCAGACCTGATTCCGCAATTTAGATAATAAACCACCAGGTGGCAGTAATGTCACCACTGCCAAATAGATAGTTTCCCCTAACAGTCAATTAACAATTCACAATTGTTTTAGTTACAAAAATAGGACCTTTTTGAAGATAAATAACATGTTAGAAAAGAACAGATATTCCCTTGAAATCTGGTACTTTCAGCCATATTTGGCTAAAGGTATAGAAAAAAGGACACATTCCTTTGTTGGGAGGAACTTGCAAATGGAATTTCATGTGTTTTACAAAGATAAGCTCATTTTATCCACAGTGAGTTGATGACAGAGAAAATACTCCATTTTTCTATGCTACTGGAAGAAGAAACTGACCTTCAATAACTCCTGAAGTGATGTACTTTATGTATGAATATAACAAAAAATGTTCATCTTTTTCTTCCTTTGTCAATTTTATCTTGTACACTAATACTGAATTTCAGGCAAGAGTCGAATTCTAAATCTCCAATTTTAGTATCAGGCTCATGAATGCTCTTCTTCCTGTGACTAAATGGGCATCTTGTCACTTCCCAACCAGTAGAATTTGCTTGGAAGTTGTTGGAAACAGTTTTACGTGGACACAGAAAAAGGTCCAGCTCATTTTGTGTGTGTGTGTGGGGGGGGGTGTGGTCTTTGCTGACTTGGTTACTCCTTGTATATTATTGTTTGATGGCAACTAACTCCTAAATTAGTGAATATTCTGTGCTTTATGTGTTCACTATGCTGATGCAAGAGCCTGAGAAACACCTCCGACAATCTCTGCTCTAAGTGAGCCTCCCTTGGATTCCAGTCTCCCCTGTGTTACAGTCATTGCTTCAGTTCCCTGGTCAACTTTTCTGTTAAATACACAATTCGGACACCATCCTGAATGATGAAGCCCCTTCTAGCTTCAATATTAACTGACTTCAGCTGCCAAAGGCTTTTATTGAACTCTTACGGATTGGATGTGTGTGTAGTCTACTTTGACAACGCAAAGCATTTATAAAAATTATTCCATTATGCCTTGGTGTGGTATTTAACAATGGACTTTTTCAGCTATTTCTTGAGACCACAAAGTCTAAATACATGCAGAAACAAATTTTAATCACAGTGGATGAAGCCAACATTTCAAGGGACCTTCTTTCTCCCACTGGGTCTTACTTCTCACAGCTTTCCATGTTTCAACAGTAGTAGCAATGGGGAGTAGAATACATCTTCCTTTAACACATGTTCCTTCGGTGAACACCTACCCAAACCAGAGCAGTAGGTCTGTGTTGGGGATAGAGTCAGCCGGTTGCCAGGGTCCATTTTTGCCACTGGAAAGACTGCATGTACACTATCTACTCTATCCAGCTTTGTAGGCAAACAGCCGAGCCAGATAAAACATCTCCCCATTCAAATGTTAGAATTTGAAGGTGATGATGTTGATGATGATGATTATTATTTTATCATCGACTTGTGGTACTAGGGATAAAACCTAGGTCTTTGTGCATGGTGTTTTCCACTGAGCTACACAGCATATTAGCATTGTTTCTATTGTTGTGATGAAATACCCGATCAGAGGGAGCTGAGGCAGAGGGGTTTATTCCAGTTTACAAAGATCCTTTCTTTGAGTCAGGGAAGACATGACAGCAATGGCAGGAGGCTGGCTTGTCACAGCGCATCCACAATCAGGAGGCAGAGAGTGAGGAAAGCTCATGGACCCTTAGCCTGTTCCTTGTTATGCAGTCCAGGACCCAGGCTCAGGGAGTAGTGCTCCCCACATTTCAGTGGAGACACCCAGATCCATTGCTCTTTCTCACCCTAGGTTTAGATGAGAATAATGAACAATAACCAGAATGATAGCCTGCCTTACATTTTTCTTCACCAAACAAATGATTTCCCTAATTCTGTCTCCAGCCTCAGTCAATGTGATGGCTAATTCTGGTTGATGACTTGATTGGATCTGTAATCAACGAAGAGACCTATCTCTGCGTATATGGTCTTTTCGGTTAGGCTAATTCAGTTGGGAAGACCCATCGTACCTGCTGGAGGGAATGAGAAAAAGACAGTAAACTGAACACTAGCTTTCTTCTGCCTCAGCTCATTGACTGTGGACAGGCATGGCTAGCCTCTCACTCTGTCACCAGACTTTTCCTGCCTGCTACCATGCTTTCTCTTCCAAGGTGGACTTCCCTTGGAACTGTAATCTAAAAGGAGCACTTCTCCCTTTAAACTGCGTCAGTCAAGTATTTTCTCACAGCAACAAGAAAGTAACTAATACAGCAAATTCTCAAGCTATCAGGATAAGGAAGCCAGTTTCTTCACCAAAATATCGCATAAATGCAAAATATTGCATAAATGACCCTTAGCCCAATTCCCAATAGAGTCCCTATTCCCTTCTGAAACCTCATGAGCTAGGCCCCCACCGAACATACTTCATTCAGCTTCCTGTTTTCTTAAGATCCCAGCATCATGGTCCACTAAGCTCTGTTTAAAGCACTCTTTGGCTTTCCTAGTCCAAGTTTTAAACATTCCCCCTTCCAACCACTAGTAAATGTCCAAACCACTTAGTTACATGTATCAGAACAAGTTTTTTCCTTCTTGGTACCAATGTTTTGTGTTTGTTCTCTTTCTGTTGTAATAGAATACCTGACAATAGCAACTTAAGGAATGAAGGGTTTATTCTTTCTGTGGTTCGAGAGGATTCTATTGTGGAGGGAAAGACATGCTGGCAGGCAGGGAAGGCATTGTGGCAGGAGCCGATGACCAACTTGTCACATTGCATCCACAATCAAGAAGCAGAGAGACTGATGTATGTTCATATACATCTAGCTTTCTCCTTTTTATCTACTTTTTCCATTTTATCCAGTCTAGGACTTCAACCTAGAAAATGATGCTGCCCACACTTAGGGTGGGTCCTATCAATTCAGGTAACCTAATCTCCACAATGTCCCACAGACATGCCCAAAGATTTTTGTCCAGTGTGATTTTTGATTCTGCAAAGTTCATAATGAGTATAAATCATAGATAGCTCAGTCCTTGAAGTCATTTCAAAAAATTATTATATGTTTCCTAGTTTGATTTCTTTTTTTTATTTCTATTTGCCACTTTTTATTTATTATGTAATATAATATGTTTCATAGTAAATAGATTAGTAACTGGATATTTTCTGAAAACATTATTTTTATCTATACTGAATTAAATATCTAAATTAACCTAACATTTTGTTGATAAATATCATCCACATGTATTATTTTTGGAAATGAGAGAAATACCAGTGTCAAAATCAGGAAAGGGCGTGGTGGTATTGTGTTCCCCAAAATATTGTGCACCCTAATAAACTTATCTGGGGTCAGAGACAGCACAGCTACTAGATACAAAGGCTAGAAAATGGTGGCACTCACACCTTTAATCCTAGCACTCCAGAGGTAGAAATCCCTCTGGATCTCTGTGAGTTCAAGGCCACATTGGAAACAGCCAGGCATGGTGACACATGCCTTTAATCCAAGAAAGTTTGATTTCTATTGCTGTCATAAACTCCATAAACAACTTGAGGAGGAAAGGGTTTATTTTCTCTCCCATGTTAGAGTCCATTATTGTAGGAAAGTCAAGGCAAAAACTCAAAGCAGGAACCCAGAGGCAGAAATTGAAGTAGAACCATGGAGGAACACTGCTTACTGGCTTGCTCACCCATGGCTTGTCCAACTTGCCTTTCTATATGACCAAGGACTACTTGGCCATGGGTAGCAGAGCTAACAGTGGTCTGTGTTCTCCTTCATCAATCACCAATCAAGAAAATGCCTCTGCAGCCTTGTCTACAGGCCAACCTGAAGGAGGCATTTTCTCGATTGTGTTTCACTCTTCCTGGATGACTTGACCTTGTGTCAAGTTGACAAACAAATAAAAACAACAAACAAACAAAACAATGAACCAGCACAAATTGTTTTATGAAAATTCAGAAAAAAAACAGGAGCTAATTATAAGAATAAATTTCTTAATTTAGACCAGGAAATGAATGTGCATGCTTTAAAAAAAATCAAAAAAAACTTACTAAAAGATATGGTCTCTAATAAAGGAGAGCTGAACTCAAGAAATCTAAATAGAATCAAGACAAAATAGAGAAATAATTAACAGTTTTTTAAGCTTTCAAATATAGATTATTGACAAAGATCAGATTGGAAACTTATGGGGAATCCAATCATGTGTTTGAAGCATAAACTTGAAATAATAGGACAAGACTCAGCAAAAATTTAAAGAGACAATCAGAATTGATTGAGATGCAAGTGAGTGAATATTGAGGAGGAGAGAATTTTAATCCAGTTTAGTGATATGCTTGCTTAGGGACCAGTAGCTACCATGGAAGAGCTGTCTAGGTTTTCAGCATTAATTGACACAGCTAATCTTCTTGCTTCCTCAATGAGAGAGACACTTTTCTGATGAAGACACTGAGGCCAGCACATTTGAGGAGTTCATGTAGGACCACACACGCTGTGAGGACAAAGGTTGGATCAGAACTCAGGAGATGTGATTATGGGGCTGCAAAAGGTCCTCTACTAAGGCATTCATTTTATCATAGTGAAAATAAAAAAATGAAAAATGTGTTTGCTACTACCATGATAGGGGACTTTTATAGTTTTCAAATGGGGTATAGATTAGGATTTGTTAGCAGAGGTCTCATGAGATGTTCACACGGTCCCTTTAATTTAAACATTCACTTTGAATATTATTGTCTTCATGGTTCTTAAATGTGTTAGATAGAAATCTTTAAAATTGCACCGTGCAAATACTATTTTTAATTTTTAAAGTAATTAAACAATCCTACAGTAGGCTGGTATGTATAAAGAGAAATAATATTTCTAGATATTTTTCTATATGACATAAGCTTTAAAATTGTTAATTTGGGGCTGGAGAGATGTCTCAGCAGTTAAAACATTGGCTATTCCTTCAGAAGATTCAATTTCCAGCACCTACATGAAAGCTTGCAACCTTCTGTAACTCCAGTTCCAAAGGATCCAACATACCCTTCTAGTCTCCACAGGTACCATGCATGCTTGTGGTACACAGATATACATGTAGGCAAAGTATTCATACACATAAAATAAAATGATAATCCCCAAAATTCTTATACTTGGTCTATTATCACAGAATTCAAATCTAAGGGGAACACTAAAAACAAACAAACAAAAACTAAACTAACAAAAATAACCTTAGCAATAAAGAATGTAAAATGTTGTACTATTTGGCTTGCAAATTGTGAGCAACTAAATATATTATAGTGAAAAACGACCTTCCACCCTTGAGAGTCTATTACAATCATCTAAAGCGGCTCTACCTAGTATCACAGACTTGGAACTTTTTAAAGGACCATGAGTGATTTGTTTCACAGTCAATATTAAGTAAATTATGGTTAAATAATGAGATTTATATTATCCATTAAAATCATAAATTAGAAAAATGTCTAAAAATATTATGTAAAGCAACTGTGCATGTGTGTAGTGGTTCACATCTACAATCTCAGCATTGGGTGGTGGAAGCAGGATGGTCAGAAGATAAAGTCCCACCTGGCCTACAAAAGGAGTTGGAGGCCAGCCTGGGCTACTGACACTTTGCCTCAAAGAACTAACAAAGAAAATGATGTACAGCAAAATGAGTGTAGGTTTTCAAATGTGTGTAACCAGCATCGTAATTTTACGATGTGAATGGGTAAATTACATTAGCATGTACTGAACAAATATGCTAATAAAACTGATTCTCATCTTCATTTTCAAAATTAAAAAGATTATGAATTTAGTGCAGGGCTCTTATGCAGGGCTCAATTATTTCAACCATTGATGTCATGGCAGTTCACCAAGGACAAGATCGTCACCATAGCTCTTCTGAAACTCTAACTCCTGATGAACTGTCTGGGGACAGCTGGCTCTCAAAAGTGAAGGAATTAAATGAGATTGGTTACATAAAGAAATGGGGAGATATGATACGTTTTATAGAAAGTCTTAAATATGCTTCTACTTGTTTTCATGTCATTTATATTCTAATCTGAATCTTGTTTAATGTAGCATTTTCCCTACTTTTTATGTTAAAATATAATAGCCTGAAAATATGTGGTATTTCCTATTTCAATTTTTTCCATTGCCTTCTCTTCTAATTTTTCATTTTGTGTGTGGATTAGAGTGTATGGTCAGAATTCTTGGTCAAATATTAGAATTGCAAATAAGGTCTTCGTGCTTCCTTGAACTACAGCAAAAGAACAGGAGCTGCCAGTGTCTGAAAAGTTAATTAGACAAAACAGACAATTAATTACATCTTATTAACGTGTAAAAGGCCTGTGACAAATTGCCCTAATTGCATGCTCTTATATATCTGAAGAGGTCAGGCTACTTTAAAAAGTACGTCATTAATGGAAGACAAATGTATCTTCGTATGCTTGATAAGAATATTATAAACTGCATTATTTATGACTCTATTGGAATACTTAATAATTTGAAGCCTTAAATTAAACTGCTCATTAAACTAGAGAGCTAGCACTAGTTCTTAAAATAGGACATAAAAGCTTACTGCAGCATAAGATAAATTTGGAGGTCTAAATTTCCCTCAGAATGTTTCTATATGTCTATTTTTTAAATGCCCGAGCCTCAGAGATGTGATATTTATCTTAACGTATTCTCAATTCTTCTACTGAAGGCGTTCACCCAAAGAAACACACAGTTCATTTAAAAGAATCTCAGTTGCTCCGACTCATGTGTATTCAGATGAATGCTTTCATTACTTCTATAGCTTTTTTTTTTCAAACCAAAGAGCAGTAAGAAAAGGAAATGAAAACAAAATATGTCATTTATAGGGCATCAAGAAAATATCAGGGTTCAGTGCATTACAGGCTAATCGTCATGGTATTTTGTGGACTAAACATTCCACAAAAACTAAGAGGAAGAAACAATGGTTAATATAAGGAATTTAAAATGAGGAATATGTTATCACATAAAGGTGCTTGGGTGTTATCAGTGAGGACCTGTCTCAGGAAGCAAACATTACCAATGAAGTGATCAAATAAAGGTACTGGGTGTCATCAGTGAGAACTTGTCTCAGGGCAGGAACATCAGCAATGTGATAGAAGATTGTTCTTATCTCACTGAACACAGCCTGCTGATCACTTGTGGCTCACAGTGAGGCTTCAGCAGTTTTGGAGATCGTGTTTCTTCTCTTCCCCAGAAGTCAAGGCCTCTCAAAAGTATTCTTCCCATCCTTTGTTTTAAATGTTTGTGGCTGGTGAGCTCAGCACAGCAAAGCAGTGTGTCTGGAAAATGCAAAGGCTGATGGCTAGAGGGAAACAAATGTCGAAGGTCAACTCACAACTTCTGCCCTTTGCACACTCATCCCGGCAGTAACAGGCTGTGTTCAGGGACACCATCAGAGACACCCTTCCTGTTTTAATGGGCTCAAGGGAGCTGGTCTACAAATCTGAGTGTTTGTCTTCATTTCAACATGACTTTCACAGAGCTAATTTCTTTTTGAAAAATAGTTTTCTACATCACTTTCTTCTGCCTATAAGTTAGATTCATGCCAGATTACAGGATTTACATACTGTCTATAGGAAGGTATAGGGCCTGTTAAAGGTCTAACACACAATAATCATTAATATAATGGTAATATTTGAACCTAACTTTGAATCATGAGATGACAAATCCCAGGAAATTTCACCCCAAGCTATGGACAGTATATGATGAGACTTTTAAAAATAATACCTAGACAATGGCCTCTGAGATTAGGAAGGTAAGTGAGAAAATATATCACATTTCTGGGCATGGCCATGTCAACATTCCAGCTGAATGTACAGAACATTATTATCAATGGTTAAATCATAATAATGTTTTCTTCAGAAAGTCTTGGTTTATATTGTGAATTAAGCACTTGGCTACAGTATGTTTCTAATGTGATCATGTATTTTATACATTAATGTTTGTATAAATTTTCATTCTAGGGAAAACTGTCATTTGCTTTTTTGAGGTAATTTAAGCACATTTTAAAGTTAAAATGTGCTTAAATTTTAGAGAGGTTAATATCACACTTTGGGTTTTTGTTGTTTGCTTTGCTGAATGAGTAACTGATCCTAATATATATATACACTGTTTAAGTGCTTTACTGCTGGGCTATATAGAGCCACAATTCTTTCTTAGATTATTATGAGGCAGGACCTAATTAGATCAATCAGTCTAGCCTTGAATTGATTCTATAGCCAGGCAGACTTTGAACCTGGATTTCTCTTGTCTCAGCCTCCTGGGTACCTAGGATTACAGGCTTGCAGCCCCAGGCCTGGCTAAGAGCACCCTGTTTGCAGAGTGGAAGTTACATGTGACTTGGAAGCAGATTCTGATTTGGTGTAACTGATGTGGTTTATTTAAGGCAGATCTATTTTCTCTCTCTTTGGACATGACAGCTCTAAGCAAAGTTGGATGCAAACCAGGAACATGGTTCAGTAAAAATAATGTAGCTGTTCATAACTGAGATATGGAATCAAGGATTCTAACATTAAGATTAAATGAACTAAGACATTTGGTGGCAGTCTGGTTGACATAGTCATATGCTTGGAAACAAATACTACCAGTTGCTTTCCCTAAAATCACAGATTCACTGAATTCATTTTAAAGAAACTGCCAGCCAAATATTGAAATCTGAGTGATGATAAGCCTGAGAGTCATTTTTGATAAAGAAATACCTTCCTAAGGAGAAAGTGTCTAATTGATCCCAGCAAGTAGACTATTAAAAAAGTGCTTTCTCTTCAGTCAACCAACAGATCACTCTCAAGAGTAAGTGCCCTAAGGTCCTGAAGTGTTGTGACAGAGGATGTTAAAAATAAAAACCATGGAATTGAGATTTAATATTTATATTTTATGATTCAACAGGAAAAATTTAGGTGAAACCTTTTATCTTTGTTTTTTAATCTTCTTTTTAGTCTGCATATTTATGTTGATGAGGGTCCACTTGCCATTTCATTTCAGAGCTTTGATTTAAACTGAAGCAATAATATACTGGTTTTAGTAGAAAACCCTGGGCAAATGTCAGCAGTTACCGGACAATAGCAGCTTAATAATTTTGTGAAAGATATTTTCATATCACAGATTTCCCTCTCAAATAACTTAGGCACCATTAGGAGTCCACTGAAGTGTAATTTGAGCACTGTCTTAATTTTATAGATATAATGAATAAAGTTTTAGGAATGGAGTTGTCTACAGCAGCTAGGGAAACAGAATGATGGTGATTACATTTTGTAATGATTTACTTAATGTATCTTTTCGAGTTACTGGGACCCTAGCTTATAACTTAAAAATAAGACCTTTTATATTTATCTCTCAAGAGAAGACAAACATTACAAAAATTGCATTTGTTTTGTTTGTTTGCTCATGTTAATGTGTTATATATCTGCGTACATACATGTACCAAGAGCATGTTTTAAAGTTGGAGGAAAACTTGTAGGAATTGATTCTCTCTTTCCACCATATGAATACCAAAGATAAAACTCAAATCAATAGGCTTGCTGGCAGGTGCCATCTCACCAGCCTGGCATGACAGACAGATCTTACTAACGGGAAAACAGAAGTGCTTAATTTCTGGTCTACTTTTTCCTTTCTAATTTCAAATGAAATGAAAGGGAAATTTAGGTGCAACAGGAGGCATTCTTGATAGGATGAGTAGCCTTGAATTACAGTGTCCTTGAGTTATGATTTTCAGTGAGTTCATAGAATAAGCAAGCCACTTATAAATAAATAGACAAAGCTGTTATGTGTGCATACGAAGTATAAGCAGTTAGGAACTATAATGAAAAAGAACCCTTTGACAACCCAATAAAAATGTAAAATTTTTCTAGCAATAAACATAACAGGAGCATGCAAGACTTCTCTGAAGAAAACTGTGTGGATTTACCAAAAGTCATAAAAGGAAAGCTGGCAACAGGAACAAATACGTCCTGTTCCTAGGCAGGAAGAATAAACAACAGTACAGCCTCTACGGCCTCTGGTAATTAACTCATATATTTAACACAATTGCAATAACAATAAGGATATTTTTTGTTTTGAATTTCATGATATGAGCTTTAATTTCTTCAAAAGTATAATTACTAAAGACTATCCAGAATATGTTTGACAAACTTGGGACTTTGCAGCCGTTAAAGATATGTTTGCTGTCCGTGGTCCGAATGACCTCCAAAGGCCTGATTTCCTAGTCTGCGCTGCAGCCTGAAGCCACATCGAAGCCGGTAGGGCATGCTCACACTGGGGGCCATATTGATTTGAGAGGCTTGCGCTGCCACCTGAGGCCGTGTTGATGTCTGTGGTCCCTGCTGCCTCAGAGGGCCTTGCAAGCGTCAGTGGTCCTACTGCAGCAGGGGGCCGAGTTCGTGGTCTGTGTTGTCTTCAGAAACCTAGTGGAGGCTCAGGATCTGTGCTCCCACTGACAGTGAAGAGCAGGAAGGCTACTTTTGCTGTGATGTCAATGACTGCAGATGCACAGTTGAGAGGGAGAGACATGGAAGGCTTCTGTGACAATCCTTACCCCCTCGTCACTAACCCCTGGGGGGGGGGAGAGAACCTAGACAGGAAGCCACCAAAGAGAACTATTAAAAAGTGTGACAGAAATGCTGAAGAGTAGCTCTCCAAAGTTGATGGCTTCTGGCAGAGGTGTGGGAGGGGAAGGGACTCAGCTCTATTTAAGGGGCACGCCACTAAGAATTTGATCATGCCCCAGCAAATATATAGATAGCACAAAGTGGACTTTTTTTTCCTTTTAAAAAAATTTATTTATTTATTTATTTTACATCTTTTGCAGGGCATGGGAGGGGAGTCACAAGTCGGGGGGCAGCCATAGGAAGGGATTGTGATCAGGGTGCATGATGTGAAACTCCCAGAGAATCAAAAAAAATGTTATGTAGGTGGGAAAAAAAGATATGCTTGCTAAATGGAAAAGAGTTGGACAAATTTAAATAAGGTTCCCAATGTCATGGAGTACAAAGTCAAGAAGTTGACCTGAGTGGTATAATTTGGTGATCATAAGATCATAGTGTTCATACTTATCCATGCATCAGCAGTTCTAAGTAACTCTGGTGTAGGAATCGTTTCATAGGCCCTGGCACCATGGGCAGCAGGTGTCATTGTTTCCTCAGGTTGGAAGCGGGTTTCTTGAGCTAGGTAAATCAACAATGAATTTGGAAAATATTTGACAATAAGGAAAATGAAAGATATTCATTTTCATACCTTATTCCAAAACTTAAGTAAATTAAGCTTCAATTGGCTATCCAATTTCAAGTGGAAATTATCAATGGTCAGCCCTAAGAATATATGCATACAGGTAATATTGTACAGATTGAACAGGTTGTATTTATGTATTGGTGTATCTATATATGATCTCTATATGTATATAGTTATAATATATACATATCTATTATATATCAGTTAAATAAAAAGAGACCACAAATTTAAGGGGTTTCATGGAGGAGGCTGGAGGAAGAAAAATGAAGGAGGGAAATGATGTATTTTATTACGATTTCAAAACTTTAAAAGTCATTATTATGAAACAACAACATTGTTTTAAGTATTACACCAAAAATGTAACACAAGCAATGGGTAAAAATGAGAGCTGAAGAGTTGGCTTAGTGGTTAAGTGCACATACCATATTCACAGAGGATTTGGGTTCTGTTTGCAGTACTAACGTTCACTTAATTAACTAATCACCTGTAATTCCAGCTCCAAAAAACCCAACATCCTCTTCCTGAATCCTCAGGAATCCCTACTCATGTGCACATAGATTTCCCCATATATACATAATTATAAGATAAAGAAAAATAAATCTGAAAAAATTATGACTTTGTTTCTACCTTCAAATATGTAACAAGACATGGACCAAAATCATAAATCTCAGCTTTAGAGCCTCAAAAGCATATCAATTTTGCTAATCCTTCAGAAGAGCCATTTCTATTGCAGTTTTAATTTGCCTAAAAAACAAACACATGTTATATAGCTACTTCCTCTAAATCAAAGCATCCCTTTACTGTATAAAAAAAGAGAACTCATAAGACTCAGGAAGCTCATGAAATTTCAAGGCCCAGGAAGCCTACCAACAACTTGCCAAGGATATATAAGCAGTCACAACTGTTGGGGGAGAAGACAGTGCTTAGTTTAGCTGCCCGAAGATTGGGCAGGGAACTCTGGTAATATGGCTTTCATAAGTCATCACCCACACTAGTCTGGGCCTTTCAGTGACACAGCAGCCCACGTGGCTTGTCATTCTGTAAGTAACCCTCACCCATGATACTTTAAGAATCTCCATTGAACTGTGGGTCACTAAGCTAGACACTGGTAGAATCATTCCTATGGCCTGTCATTGGTGCCTTATTTGAGGCGAATAGATGCTTTCTCATGTACCTCCAGGAAAAATCATGAAACAGTGTTCTTTAACTATGTCTTAATTACAGTCACGTGTTGTTGCATACTTTCTATGAGTCAAAGAATTTATATATTGACTACTAATAATTCTTTGTTAAATTTTGGAGATGTATGAGTATGATTTCATAAGTCAAGTTGTAATAAGCACAACATCCTCTATGATCCATCATAAATATGTAATGAATAATTTTAAATAAAAATCTTCTGCATAGTCATCAGTTTAATAGTTCCATATTAAAGGTTGGCAGACTATGCCCCATGAGCCAAGCCCTCTTTTCATGTCCATGGCATTTTGTTGGAGCCCAGCTATGCACATTTATTTATGTATCATCTAATGCTGATTTTATGCTTCAAGAAGGAAGCTGAATAGTTGTGTCAGAGATCATATGACCTGTAAAACATAAAATATTTAAGACGTGAACCTTTGTAGAAAAAGTTTGCAAGCCCTGACTTTTGCTACTACATTGAGCCAGACTTACTGAGATCTTCCAAGGTGAATACTACTGCCAAAAAGAGGAATGACAAAACATTGCTTAGATATTGGAAAAGGGTTATAAGATAAGAGCCAGCAGGATAAAAGACTTTGTAAACATTTGCTATGCACTACAGACCCAGCCATGTATATTATGTGTCTTCACTCACAACCTCTTAGTAACTGTTTTCTTTTATATTTTCAAAGATGGATTTTCTCTTATGTATTTTGGATGTTACAAGAATTATTTCTTTTCTGAATGCAGATGAATTACAATGTTTCCCTAAAACTTCACTTCTGAGAGTTTTATCTTTGTTAAAGAGCATTGTTTATTTAAGGCGAAAGTATGACTCTTAGAAAAATAAGGCAAAAAAAATCATTAAGTACTTAACTTCAAAAATGAGGAACCAGTAAGGTGTTATTATTGGTTGGAGGTTGACTTTAAAGACCTATTTCCTCATCCACATCAAAGAGTGCTCTAATGCACCAAGGAAGATGCAGTCATCTAGCCTCCAGAAATAGTCAATTGTATTTCACCAGAGATAACAAAATTGGATGTTTACTGATTATCAGTTTTCTATAAGTCACAGTTATAAAACATCTTACACATGATGAAAAGTGGCTATAAACCAGATGAATGATCTAGACAGGACCTCTACCAAGATTTTTGTTTCATTTCAAAGTCATAATTTTTCCTTAAAGTACAAATGATCTATGCCCCTTCTTACTTGTATCATTGCCAGTGTGGAATCTTGATGTTTTAAATTTGCTTCTCCAACATCACTGTTGTAAAGATGATGGGGACTTACTTTGGGAACTAATATCAACATACTTATAAAGCCAAGGCATATTAAAGGAAATGCAGTATTTAATGGTATTTAGTATTGCCCAAGGAACTAGACCAGTCTGTAGTAAATAGTCTTTGAGTTTCTACAGTTGTTCATATTCTCAACTCTCACTTCACATCAGTCAACAGAAGTTCAATACTTTCTATCTCGATCATAGAAAGTAATTGTCCCTAGAAGTAACCCTCATTCATTCATACTCAGCCTTCTTTCCTTTTCATTCAGTATGGGTCCTATGATATGGTAACACATACACACACACACACACACACACACACACACACACACACACACACACTTCCTTTAGGGAGGCTCCACTTCCTAAAGGTTCCACAAACATCCCAAAGAGCACCACCAGCTGGAGACCGAGTGTCCAGACATAAAAGCCCATGAGAACATATTACATTCACAATACAACAGTGGTCAGCATCTTCAGCAACCGTTATTTGAGCTCATTCTGTCCAGAGAATACAGAAAACAATATGCTCAACTTCTTGATTTTTCTCTTTTTGAAATGTTTGTGTTCTCAAGGCACTCTGATGCTCAAAATTGTATAATACCATATAATACCTTTTGATTTCACTTAAAGTGAAAACTGATAATGTGCAAAATGAGTGTGAATTATTTTTACACACAAATATAATAGTGTCTTCTCTCTGAAAATCAAGGTCTTACATTATTATTGAGTTTGATCTTGGGTTTGTAGAAACTCATTTAAAAATGGACCACATTAAGACAATAATCTGAGGCTTGATATTTGACTCAGAGGATAAAATGCTTGCTCCCCAAATGTGAGGACTGGAGTTTGGTGTCTCAGTACCCACACAAACGCCAGACAGGCATAGTGGTCCACCTGTAATCACAATGCTTGAGAAGCAGTGAGAAAAGACCACTAGGATAAGGTGGTTAGGAAAACGAGCCAAACATGAGACCCTGCCTCAATAATTAGATTGCAACTAAGGAAAACATTTTAGGATGTCAAGATTGCTTCTATATGTCCATGAACACATATACATGTTCACATGCTCACATACATATGGACATGCATATGCTTATGCATGTATATCACATACACATGCAAAATCTTTATATAAAAAAGAAATGGTAGAAATGTGACCTTTTGAAAATATGTCAACCTTTACATGTTATAGATTTATGCAATAAATTCGTTATAAATGAAACAATAGAAACTACACATGAGTGAAATCAACTACAAAAATTCCCCTTTTGCAGCCCTTAACCATTACCATCATTTTATGTCTAGACAAAAATTTTCTGGAAATCCAAGACAATTTGAATCAAATTGGAAAAACTCATTCCTTTCAAAGAATCTCTCACCACAAGTGGCCAGCAGAAAATTGATCTACGAGATCTTCCAATATTAATAGGCATACAAGAGAGATGCAGCCTCTGAGATTTTGTGTCCTTTGCCTGTTTCCTGGGGTGCCAAGAGAGCTGAGGAAGTTATGAACTGTGAGCAGGAGTCCTTTCTTCAAGATATTCTTCAACAATAAAGCTCGGGCTGTACAATCAATCTGATGCAGAGCCTGGAGAAGGCCTGCTCATTGTTTCAGAGCTCACTGAACCTGCAGTGGTACACTTAGAAGTCAGATGAGCAAGTTATCAAAACTTGAGACTTGAGAGCAAACAGTGAAGTTGCCTGAAAAACTGGCCAGGTGAGGAAATTTTTATGTAGTTCTTTCATTTGTGGTCTAGCAACACACCAGTTTATCTGCATGAGTTCCTGTTGACATTCCCATCCCCAGTCTATTCCAGCAGCTATAATGACTGCCCCCCATGCCTTCGCCACTGTCTAATTTTGGCTTTCCCACTGACTGGCCCATTTGCTAATGATTTGGTCTTGCCACTGGAGTTCATTCTTCAGCACTGCATCTCACAAAGATCTCTCCTTGTTTATTTCCAATGGAACGGAATGAAAAGACTAATGTTTCTGAAAATGTATTCAAGCAATCCCTCGCTTTTCTTTTATTTCCTATGGGAAGGAGTCTTGTTGACTCTGCCAGGCAGTTTGTCATTTTCATTAGGTGCCTCTCACTGATAAATAGAAAGAAAATGTTGTATCATGTTGTAAAGAGAAGCATCTCTTGTGAATTCTCCCACTGTTAGTCTTAGGTTATTCCGACCTCGTAGAAGCGAAGGGAAGAACTGTCTATCAAGTTATCTAGCCAAGCCACTGCCTAATTTTCAACTCATATTACAATATGAATTCAGTAAAGTGCCAGAGGAAGCAAAAATATAGATTGTGTATTCAGTGTCAGTGACAATTTGTGGCAGGCAATTGTAAAAATACAATTTTAAAAAGGCAATTTTATCTGTTATACTGTGGCAATGGTAAAAGCTTTTATAGATAGGAGAGGAAAAATGATTTCTACAAAAATCCTCTTTTCCTTCTTCTTCCTTCCTCCTTTCCCACCCTCCTTTCTCCTCTCCTTCCTTTCATGCTAGCAGCCCTATATGTATTAACTAAGATTTCAGAACATTCCTCAGGTGAACCTGATATACAAATTTAATTATACAACTTTCATTAAACAATGTGGCCCTCTATGCGACTGTTAAAAAGTTCACTTTCTTGATGCTATGTGGTCTCAACACAATTGAGGAAACATTTACTAAGGACCAAGGGTTCGAACATCATATTATCATAAAAGATTAGTGATGGAAAAATGGTTAGAAATGGTTCCCACTACTTTATGGAGGAGAAATTAATTGCTGTAAAATAGCTTGCTGTAAGACAAATTCTAAAGTGTACTGTAGGTGATTGATTCATTTGTATGTTTGTTCAGTTTCTACTATATGGCAAGGGCTACATAAAATGATGTTTGACAGAAACAAATACACAACAAGAACAAACAGACACAGGGCTTACTCATAGACCTGTTTTAATCAAAATTTAGATACATTTAAAAAAAACACACAGTGGCTATAGAAATGGCTACAAAGAACCAAAGGAAATGGATGACATACCAGGATCCTTGTCTGTGTCAAGTATATTGTTCTCTTTATCTATCTATCTATCTATCATCTATCTATCTATCTATCTATCTATCTATCTATCTATCTATCCGTCTATCTATCTATTATCTATCTACCTATCATCTACTTATCTAATGTATCATCATTCTATTATCTATCTATATCTATTATCCATCTCCATATCTAATTTATCATCTATTTTCTTTTTTTACTTTCCCTTCATAGAACAGTGTTTTATATATGTAAGGATATTCATATCTACACATCCATTTTAATCTCCTTCAGTTCTATTTCTGCAGTGACATAACCTTACTCTTTTTTCAGTCACACTTCAAAATATCTGTTTCAAGTCTTAGGCTCACCTTTATTCTCTTTCCTGTTTCCAACAAATCAGCCATTAATTCCCATGGCTGTTTTTCCTTGTTAGGCTTCCTTGCAGTGCTGTCTGTGAAGTTCACAGCCCGTCATCTAAACCTGCGTCTTCATCTCTTCCTTCCTCTATTTCCATTATGGATGTCAAAATAGTCCCTGATTTAATCCCTTTACTTCTATAAGACCTGTCTGTCATACCTCAGGCACAGACTGAAGAACAGCGGAACCTCTTTCTCCTTCACATCATAACCTAAACCTCAGTCTACCAATAGAAGCCCATTCAACAACACATGCAGCACTCTAAAGTTTGTAAATCCTCTTCACATTAAGATTATGTTATTAATATTGAGAGTAGGTATTCTGCCTTGCTTATACAAGAAATAATGGTATCCCTTCAAGAACTGGGTAATGGATAGCATCCCATATGAATGTGGGTTTTCTGCCTTCAAACATTGATTCCTAAATGGCTGGAATTAATTCCACCGCCACTACACGTAAAATGCCACTAGAGTGACATTTCCATTTCAGAATAGTAGGCTACTTGGCCACATTTAAAATTCAGTGTGTGTGTGTGTGTGTGTGTGTGTGTGTGTGTGTGTGTGTGTGTGTATGCACACATGTGGAAGACTGAGGACAATTTGTGGGAATCTGTCCTCTCTTTGCACAGTATGGGCACCAGGGATAGAACCCAGGTTGCCAGACCTGGTGGCAAGTACCTTCACTCACAGAGCCAGCTCTGGCTCAGTTTCAGAGTTTTCAGCACTTTCAATGCCATAGGTACCTCAATGCTCCTGTACCTCTGTGTTCAGCTTTGGCTGAATTCTTCTCACTTAATAATGCAAACCTGTTGCCTACTGGCTTCATTTTCCAGTGTTATATGTCAACAATCCAGAGATTGTTTCACAATCCTCTGCTTTTGCTTTTGTTCTTTTTAACATGTTTTCAATTCTATAAATTTTGTTCTTAAAAACAAAAACTTGCAAATAAATAAAAATGTCACACACCAAAATTAACCAGACCCAAAGTCTACAGACCTTTGTGGGCTTCTATATAGCTTGAATTAGCACTCAGAATGGAAACTGAGGTGCTTCCCATTAAATTTTACAGTTCCAGATTTGAATATGTTTTATGCACTTACCCAGCACCAACACAGAAAAATCCGTGACAGAATTAAAACTAATAGTTTCCTCCATCATAACTTGTGCATAAGGAGGGCCATGGAGAAAAGAATGTGGATGGTCTCTGGAAACTAGAAAGGCCAGAAGAGGCACTGGTCTGGAGTCTTCAGAAGGACAGCCTGCAATGAGCCCAGGAGGTGAACTTCACACTGGAACAGGATAAATCGGTTTACATGGTTTTAATTGGCTATATTTGTGGAGTTTTTGTTGTTTGTTTTGTTTTTTAAACCATAGTAAGCTCAAGAAACACATAGTCACTAATATAAAATTCATTTTGTAAAAGCACTTCTCAACTTTTGTGGGAAATCTGAGATTTTTTTTCCTGCCAAGGCAGATGACGAGCAAATTCTTGCTCAGTTAAAATTTTCCACAAATATTTGATTTGTGTCCAGGCAACCTGATTACCAAACAGCCTGTACTGAATGTCATTCAGCTAAAGGCCATTCACCAGGGAGGCCCTTGTTGACTTCATCCACTGCATCTCTCTTTATTCTCTTCTTACTGGAGACATAACTCCCATGTATTATTTTCTTTTCTTATTTCTCTCTTTATCTTCCATCTTCTTTGGTTTGAAAACCTGGTCTGGGGAAACTTTCAACACCCGATCTTCTATCCCTCTGGGAGAAGCACTCAACAGCCAAGTTTTCACTTGGTTCCACAAGCAACTAAAGGTGGGAAACCTGGTATCTCTGATTCAAGGGAAGCACTCAAGGAGCATCTGTCCACTTAATCCACCCCATCCCATGAAGCAAGAAGATGAAGATGCCATTATCCTGCACCTGCAGTCACATTGCATTCCAAGAATAGTAGTACCTTTTCGAAAGTTCACCCTAGAGAACACTGATCTTGGTAGAGGCCTTGTTCTGGGGCAGACTGTCTTGTGGGAACCTGATCAGTTCCTTTGCTAGATAGCAATTTGTGAACTATAGATTAATAATTTATTAGTAATTTATAAGACCACCCTGGAAGAGCAGGGCTGAGATGATGGTGGACAGGACCATACCTTGAGCAAAATTGCTTAATAATGCAAACCTGTTGCCTCCTAGCTTCTTTTTCCTGTGTTACACATAAAGATCATACAACCCTTTCATTTGTCTCTCTGTCCCACATATTGATTAAGTCTCCCCTCTCTGCTTCTCAACAATACTCATCTCTTTACTTAGGGTATTTGGACAGGTCTCCACCTCTAGCGTGCTGTATAGTGGCCAGGATAGTTGTACTTGCCCAAGTTACACTCCTCCCCTACACTCTTCCTTTGTTGGAATCATTTATCCTTACTGCAGACACGATGCGCTAAGCTTGTATACAACCTTCACCATTTGCTTTCCTCACTAGATTTTACTCAGCTCGAGTGCAGAAACTATGACATTCTGAAGACAGCAGCCACACAAATACAGAGTTAGTGAACTTCTTAAACGTCTCTCTAGAACACGTTTTCAAGTTATGTTCAACAATTTGCTAGCCGGTGCCACCTTGCCGTTTGGATTTCTCCTTCTTTAAGTTCCATATTGGCGGCAATCCTATTTCCCTTTTCTCTTTATTGCCTATCCCTGAAATATGTGACCTCTACCTGGGACACAGCTTCTACTCATTTTCATTTTAATCCCTTGCAAATCCAGCTTGGGAAACCCCCAGCTATTGAAATCATTCTGTTAATATCACCACCTGCCTACCTGAAATTCGATAACCTTTTCTCAACTGGCACTTATTAAATCTCACCAATGCTTCAGACTCCCTTGATCTAGAAGCTTCGTTATTCTGCTTCTGATCTATCCAGGTATTTTGTTCTTCTTAGGAGCTATAAAATGATTGTTACCCCCATGGCGTTTTACAGTTCAGTGAAATTAGATATTGCTAATGTTGTTATTGTATAAATAATAAGGGGTATACTGCTAAGTGATCTCTATTCCTTTATCTTTCCCTGTAATGCATTGCTATTTGTTAAGTATCCCTCCCATCCTTTCATTCCAGGTGAACATTTTATCTGATTCTCTCTCTCCCTGTTTTAAAATTTTGAATGTTCCATAAACATTTCTCCTTGATTCATAAATGCAGTTTACACTTCAATTCTGGCCTTACTTCTGCTTCTCTTCTTAAGTATTCACATGAGCTGTCTATTCCTCTCTTGGCTTCTAATAGCACTGACATTATAAATCCTTTTATTATAGATTATAGATTTATTACCCTTTTATTATTTGAAACCAAATATTTCCTAACAAATACTCTATTGACAGAAACAAGCCAGTCTCTTATATCTACATTTCCATTGTATTCTCTGGAGTTTTAGTTCCTTGTGCTTGAGAATTCAGAAAATACATAGTATTTTTTCAACCAATGAATAATTCAGAGACTTTTTTTCTTATATTCATGATAGAAATTATGTTAACGTTCAGTCTTTTTTTTTACTTCAAATGATTATTCTGTTGCTCATCATTCTCTCTCTATTTTTAAATAATATTTCATCATAATAGTCTTGACTTTTTACTTAGCTATATAGTCAATGGTAGATTGCTAACATTTTATCACTCAGTATGTTAAAATGGTACATTAGTACTACCAAATAATTCTGACTTCAAGTTAATATAGACTTAAAATGAATACGCACACATACACACATATAGTTTACTAGTCTAATTCTTGACAAGTAAACATGTTCTGTGACTGTGGCTCACCTATGAAGTAATTTCACTTTCACATTTGAACACCTGCAAATGAGGCCTTTCTGAAAACAGCAGCATGTAGGTGTGAGGTGGGATTATTACCTCTTGACTATAAACCAACTGCTACCCCTTGACATTTTAGAGTTTGGTGAAACTAGATATTGCTAACAATGTTACTGCATAAATAATAAGGAGTAATCTGCTAAGTGATCTCTATTCTTTTATCTTTCCCTGTAATGCACTGTTATTTGCTAAGTATCACTCTTACTCTACTCCAGGTGAATTCTATTGATGAATTTCTCTCTCCCTGCTTTGCAATTTGGAATATTCCATAAACCCTTAAAACCACATGTAATATTTGCTACCACATGCCACTTCCTCCTGCTTGTCTCCTCTGCCCATAAGGACCTTCTTCCCACAGTCCCTGACAAGTCCCTGTCCCCCCACCTCATCCATTTGATCTTGCGACTCTGCATGTATGCCAGTCTCCCTTTGACTCTCTGTTGAACTACTGCCCATCTTAATGCATCCAGTTCACTCTCAACAGATGGTTCCATTAAAATATAATTTTTACTTTGAGATAGGTTCACAAAAAGTATACCAAAGTAGCCTTAGATAGATGTTTAGAAAATGGATTTAAAATTCTCAGAATATGTTTCTGTTCATAATATATTAAACCATATATATAATATATAATGCCTTTTACCATATATATGGTAAATAATATATATGTAGTAAATATATATTTATATGGCAAAAGACAATATAAAAACATTTGCTGACTCCCTTTTTAATTTATCTGAAGTAATTGTTTCTCCTTTTTTTCAAGACAGGGTTTCCCTGTGTAGCCCTGGCTGTCCTAGAACTTGCTTTGTAGACCAGGATGGCCTTGAACTCGCAGAGATCTCATGCCTCTGTCTCCAGAGTGCTAGGATTAAATGTGTGTGCCACCATACCAGGCTAATTATTTGTCTTTCCCCCTGCATCATAAGAGGACAGAACCATGGCTTGTCACCTTTCATAGTTATCAGACAAGTTGAACTTTTCCCCTGAGGTTAATTACTTCTCTTCCTCTCCTCTCCTCTCCTTTTCCCTCCCCTCCCCTGCTCTCCTCTCCTCTCCTCTCCTTCCCTGCCTTACTCTCTCCACCCCAGATCCATATAAGGAGGAAATCTTGTAAAATGTGAGGATGACCATAAACCCGTGGCACATGTACATAGCTAATAGATGCATCTCCAACTCTAGGTTTGGCAGTAGTCAGGAGGCTGGCAGAGATAGCTGAGCTGACACCTGTTCCCTGCATGATATTTGTTCCCTAATAAGCAGAGAGGAATGGCACAAGTCTTGATCATCATATTCTCTTCATGTACATAATGGGATGATATTCAAACTTTCAGAAAAATAGAATGTGATTATTTCTGTTTCAGTAAATTATGTAGCGTATTTTAACATGAAACCGAAAACAGGCATATCAAGGACTAATGTGAAGTTAATCTTCTTATAATATTTTTTAAGAAAAAATGAATTTTGAGTGGTCAATAAAAAATTAAATAATAATTTGTGTTTCAATCTGCAGACAAGATTTGAATTTTAGTAGGACAAGAGAAGGAACAGTGAAAATTTGAAGTGATTTTGAACATTATGTTTATGCGTGATGATTATTTATGCATCTGATATTTCGTAATACTAAAGTGGTAAGAAATTAGAGAGCTAGAAATTTGGATTTATTTCAACCATATCAAAGACCCATAAAAGAGACAGACTCATTAAAATATATATTTTCAGCATCTGTATCTAGAAGTAAATATGGGCACATCCCTAGATTGCCTAAGATCACAGTGTTTTGTTGGTGCTGAACTACATAAATCACTGTTAAATGGCTTAATATCTCCATATTTGGTTCATTTTCTTATTATACCTGCTCTGTCTTATCAGAAGGTTCTGCCAAGCTTCCACAGTCTGATCATTTAGATGAATTTCACCTTCTTTCAATCACAACATTCTCATAAATGGCCAGAGAGATATTTTGAAATCACTCTTTAAAAGCTCAGTTGAGTCTTTCTAAATTTAAGCACTCATTGTATGCATTGTCAGAATGAATTTACTTCAATACAACTGAGAGTTGTTGTTTAACTCAGAATGTATGATCTTCTGCATGTGATATGCTTTTCAAGGTTAAAGATTCAAAATTAGTCCTCCAGCCAGGGAAGCAGGTAGGCTAACTACACATCTTCATGTCTCCCTCCTCTTCTAAATCCAATGCCCAAGTCTTACCCCCAACTCTGTAGAAGACCACCTGCTTTGTCCTCCCCCTACCTACTCTCTGGCCCATCTCCAACTGATCACACAGATCTTCTCCAACTTTCCTACTCATCCTGTTATCCCAGGCCCAAACCCAGAAGGCATTGCCTGGGAACCCTCCAGCCAAGCCTGCTAGAAGAAAAAGTACTACCAAAGCAGATAAGCGAGCTTTAGATCTTCACTACCCCACTCCTCCAAGTCCAATTCTACATTCTCACCCCCAGCTCTGTAGCATTCTCCTCACTAGATCCACCCATTCCCAAGGGACTAATCAGATCTTGGTGACCACCCCACTTTCCTCTCTCCTGTGGACTCCCTTAGCTCCCCCATCTGAAGCCTATCCCAATTCCTGCGTGTCAGCTCCCAATACCCATGGAAACACATTTTACCCAAAACCCCCAAAGGCTACACCTACCAAGATCCCAGAAACACACAGCCACCACATACTCCTAAAAGGCAAAAAGGGTAGCTGAAATCAAGGAACAAAACCCCCATCAAACAAAGAGAAGGTGGAGTATCAGCAACTAGAATTACAAACTTTGTCAACCCAGATGCCTAAATATCAGCATAAAAACGTAATCAATGATGGTTAGGACAATATGTCTCTACTAAGCCCTTAGAATTGCAGTATAGCTGAAACACAAGACAGAAGACCTTTAAATAACCTTTATGAATATGATAGTGGTCCTTAAAGAGGAAATGAATAGCTGCCTTAAAGGAATCTACAAATAGACAAGCAAACAGTGTAAGGAAATTAATAAAACAGCTCAAGACATGAAAGTGGAAACAGAATCAAAAAAGAAAACCCAAACAGAGGGAAATCTGGAAATGAAAAATTTAGGAACGAGAACAGGAACATCAGAGACAAGCCTCACTAACAGAATACAAGAGATGGAAGAGAGAAGCTCAGGCATTGAAGACAAACTAGAAGAAATGGATATCTCAGCCAAAGAAAATGTTAATTAAAAAAAAACTCCTGACACAGAACATCCAGAAAATCTGACATATTATGAAAAGGGAAAATCTAATAATGATAAGCATAAAGAAAGGAGAAGAAACCCAGGTCAAAAGCATAGAAAATACTTTCAACAAAATCATAGAAAAAAAATGCCAGACCTACAGAAGGAGATGCTTACCAATGTACAAGAAGCATATAGGACACCTAATAGACTGGACCAGAAAAGAAATTTCTCTTGCAATTAATAATCAAAGTGCTAACTGTACAGAACAAAGAAAGAATATTAAAAGTTACAAGGGAAAAGGACCAAGTAACAATAAAGGCAGACCTATTAGAATAACAACTGACTCCTCAATGGAGACTCTAAAAGCCAGAAGGGTCTGTATAGATGTTTAACAAATTTTAAGAGACCACAGATGCCAGCCCAGACAACTGTACACAGAAAAATTTTCAGTCACAATAGATGGATAAAATAAGACAGTCCATAATAAAACATAATTTAAATAATACCTATCTAGAAAGTAATACCTATCTATCCCTACAGAAGGTGCTAGAAGGAAAAATCCAAACTAAAGAACTTAACCACACCCAAGAAAGCACAAGGAATAAATAATCCCAGACCAGTAAATCAAAGATGACACATGCCACCACCACCACCACCACCACCACAACAACAACAACAACACCAAAAACAGGAATCAATAAGCACTGTTCTTTGATGTTCTATGAACATCAGTGTTCTCAGTTTCCCAATAAAAAGACACAGACTAACATAATGGGTGTTGGGATCCAATCTTCAGTTGCATTCAAGAAACACATGTTAACATTACCTAGGGTAAAAGGATTAGAAAAGTTATTCCAAGCAAATGGACATAAAGTAGCAAGCTGTTACAGCCAATTTAATATCTGACAAAATTCATTTCAAACAAAAGTTATCAGATGAGATAGGGAAGGATACTACGGAGTCATCCAAGGAGAACTACACCCAGAGGACTTTGCAATTCTTAACCTCTATGCCTCAAACACAACAGCACCCACTTTTGTAGAAGAAACACTACTGTGGCCTAAGTGACATAATGACCCTCATACACTGGTAGTGGGAGACTTCAGTACCCCACTCTCATCCATAGACAGGTCATCCAGGCAAAAACTAAGCAAAGAAATGCTGTAGCTAACAAATGTTATAAACCAAATGGATATAACATATTTACAGAGTATCTCACTCAAACACGAAAGAATATACCTTCTTCTTTGTACCTCATAGAACTTTCTCCAAAAGAAAGTTTCAGATTACTCAGATACAAAGCAAATCTCATCGGGTACAATAAAACTGAAGTAATACTTTTCACAGATCATAGGTGGGATGGATGTTGGGGTGGGCCAATCTTATGGGCCACAAGAATATATTATAGAGATTCAGCTGTGTATTAAAGCTATACTTTGACCAGCCAAGGGTCTGTCAAAAGGCAAGCCCTTTATTATGAATATATTTGATGTAATCCAGCCTTTAATATTTCAGCTGTCATCTGCTATGAAATTCTTGCCTGCCAAAATATTTCCACATCATTTGGCTAAGAGTTCAGCTCCCCAGACCTGCTGAAATTCTCTGCTGGAGCCAGTACTTGGATAACATCACATAGGCAAAGACAAACTGGCAGGAGAGCATAGTTTTGTTTCTTGTGAAAATGAAACTCAGACCATCTCCTTGCCTTGAAATCTAGTGGCTCTCCAGAGCAACTGACTGAGAACAAAAGCGGTTTTTACATATCAAGGTGGAGGTAGGGTGGAGGAACATTTCTGAGGAGGCAGAGAACTGTGTGACCAGAGAGAAAAGAGACAGGCATTTTCTGTAGAGCAAACAGAATGGCATGGTGAGAGAAAAGAGAGGAAGACAGAGGTTCCATAGAGGGTAAGGAGATCTTGGGTAGAGTTTTCTGAGTCCCAGGAGTAGAGAGTAGTGGAAATGGAGAAGAGGAAACAGAGGACGAAGATGAGGCTGGAAGCATAGGAGTTTAGTCATTAGCAGGACTAAGAGCTAGGGAAAAGGATGGAAATGAAACTATGTAGACAGGATTTCAGACCAGAGAAATAAAGTAGATGGATAAAGAACTTGGTATGTCTAGAGTTATTCCTGCCCTGAATGCCTGACAGAGCTGTAGCTGAATAGATGGAATTTTTGTCTTAGAGGAATAAAGTTAAAAGACATAAAAGCATAGTTTACGTAGATTTTTCCCTCAGATGTCCCATGCCAGATGTAGTGCAATCCCTGGACCCTGGGAAATCAATAGGCCAATTCATAACCTTGGTTCGGGGCCTGGGTAGTTGCAGGGTTGGCTAGTCTGCCAGCTCTCCCCTGTCCTCACGACTAGGGTGCGCTCTCCAGTATTACCCCAGGCTAGTTTACCCCCTGCCCCAATGAGCAAGGGACAGGGCCAGTTCTCTTGCTTTCAAACCTTCAGGGTCAGCACTCCCAAACCTGGACCATCAGGGTTAGCTCTACTGTGTTGCCCAGGTGAGATGCAGGGGCCACTCTGGTGTGCTGCAGGTGGTGAGGAGTAGGGTCAGCTCTTCTATATATCATAGACAGTGAGTGTCGGGGAGGGGGACATCTCTCTCTTGCCTACACCAACATATGGCAGATGAGGGGTGAGGCCAGATTTTCCATGTTCATGTTCTCAGTCCAGTTCACCCTTACCTCCTGTCAACAGGGTCAGTTCTGTTGTGTTGCCCAGGTGAGGTGCAGGGCCCACTTTCTGGAACGAGGGGGCAGACCCAAAGCAGCAGGATTTCCATGACACAGGAGAAAACGAGGATATCCAAGAGGAGTCCCAGAGAAGGCACACCATCAATAGTGTAGCAGAAGCCAGAGGCTCCAAACCAGAGCAATGACTCTTTACAATGAACATTCGCAAGTAAAGATATATGGACTGAAGGATATACTGTGTGACTCATTGTATCATACCATAGCTTCTCTGATGAGATTTTTCCCTTTTTCCTTTCCTTTTCTTTTCTCTTAAATTTTATTTTATTTTGAGGGGGTATTGCAAGGGCAGAGGGCAGATATGAAGGAGGGGGGATGATTGGGATCAAGATGCATAATATGGAAGAAACAAAGAATAAAACAAAAGGATGTTAAAAAAAAGATACTCATGGTAAAGTTATAAAAAATCACAACAGAACAAGAACCTTGCATCTTATCTGACCACCATGGATTAAAACTGGATATCAACATGAGAAACAAGAGAAATCTTACAAATTCATGGAAACAGAACAATTCACTACTGAATGAAAAATAGGTCAAGACAGAAAATTTAAAGACTTTCTACAGTTGGATAAAAATGAAAATACAATGTATCCAAACTTATGGGACACAAATTAAGGTGGTTCTAGGATGCAACTTCATAGCACTAAGTGCCTACACCAAAAAATAGTAACTTAACAGCACACCTGAAAAATCTAGAATAAGCAGAAGAAATCACACTCAAAAGGAGTAGACAGCAGGAAATAATAAAACTGAGAGCTGAAATCAATGAAATTAAAAAAATTACAAAGAATCAATGAAACAAAGAATTGGTTCTTTGTGAATATTGATAAGATTGACAAATCCTTATCTAAAAGAACTAAAAGGCAGAGAGAGAATATCCAAATTAACAAAATTAGAAATGAAAAGAGGGACAAAACAACAGACACTGAGGAAATCAAGATAATCATAAAGACATACTTTAAAACCTGTACTCCACCAAATTGGAAAATCTAAAAGAAATAAAAGATTGTATCAGTACATACTACTTACCAAAGTTAAATCACTATCAGACAGTAATTTAAACATATCTATAATACCTAGTGAAATAGAAGGAATAAATAAAAGTTTTACAAGCCCCCCGAAAAAAGCCCATGGCCAGATGGCTTTATTGCAGAATTCTACCAGACTTTAAAAGAAGAATTACTGACAATATTCCTCACATTTTTTTTCCATAAAATAAGAACGGAAGGACATTGCTCAATTCATTTTATGAGGTCACAGTTATCCTGATACCCAAACCACATAAAGACCCAACATAGAAAGAATTACAGACCATTTTCCCTTATGAACATACATGCAAAATCCTCAATAAAATAATTGCAAACCAAATCTAAAATCACATTGAAACTATCATCCACTATGACCAACTAGTCTTTGTCCCAGAGATGCAAGGATGGTTCAACATATGTAAATTGATAAATGATAAATTAATCCACTATATAAACAAACTGAAAGGCAAAACCTACATTGTCATCTCATTTGATACATGAAACTCCTTTGACAAAATCTAATACCACTGCATAATAAATGTCCTGGACAGATTAAAGATACAAGGGACATACCTCAATATGATAAAGACAGTTTACAGCAAGCAAGCCAATAGTCAACCTCAACTTAAATAGGGAGAAAGGCAATGCAAATACACTAAAACCAGGAACAAGACAAGGTTTTTCACTCTTTCCAGTCCCATTCCATATAGTGCTTGAAATATTACCTAGACCAATAAAACAAATGAAGAAGATCAAGGAGATACAAATTGGAAAAGAAGTCAAAATGTTTGCAGATGATATTATAGTTTACATAAATGACCCTAAAAATCCACTGAGGAACTCCTATAGCTGATAAACACTTTCAGCAAAGTGGCTGGATAAAAAATTGACTCACAAAATCAGTAGCCCTCCTACAAACAAATGACAAACAGTCTGAGAAAGAAATTAAGAAAACAATACCCTTCACAATAGCCTCAAGTAATATAAAATATCTTGGGGTATCTCTATCCAATTGAGTGAAAGACTTGTATGGTAAAAACTTCAAGTCATTAAAAAAAGAAATTCACAATCTCAGAAGATAGAAAGATCTCTCATGCTCATGGATTGGTAGGACTAACATAGCAAAAATGACCATCCTACCAAAATCAATCTACAGATTCTATGCAATCCCCATCAAAATTCCAATAATTCTTCAAGACCTTAAAAAGACACTTTTCAGCTTCATATGGAAACACACACACACACACACACACACACACACACACAAAAAAAAAGGATAAATAAAACAATCCTGAATAATAAATGAACTGCTGGAGGCATCACCATCTCCTATTTCAAGTTGTCCTACAAATCTCTGGTAATAAAAACAATATGGCATTGGCACAAAAACAAACATGTTGATCATTGGAATTGAAGTCTCAGACATAAATCCCTATGGACACCTGATTTTCAATAGAGAAGTCAGAAATATACAGTGAAGATAGTATTTTCAACAAATGGAGCTTGTCAGACTGGGTATCTGCATGAAGAAGAATTCAAATAGATTCATACTTAATTAACCCTGCATAAAACTCAAGTCTAAATGAATCAAAGACTTCAACATAAGGCCAGATACAGTGAATATGATAGACAAGAAAATGGGGAATAGTCTTGAACTCAGTGGCATAGGAAAGAAATTTCTGAATGAAACATTGTTAGTATAGGCACTAAGATCAACAATTAATAAATGGGACCTCATGAAACTTAAAAACTTCTGCATGGCCAAGGACACCAATATTTGGACAAAGCAGCAGTCTACAGAATGGGAAAACATTTTTACCAATTACATATCTAATAAAGGGCTAATATCCAAAATATATAAAGAACTCATTAAATATGGAGACATCCAGCAGGTGCTTACCTTCACTCCTAATGGCAAGTGTTTTTGGAATAGAAGTACTCTGAAAACTATCAAAGGAGACATGTAACTACCAACTCAGTCACTATCCCTTTGGTTTACAATGGTATCTTGCCTGCAAGATATACTAGTGTAATGATAGCACAAACTTGTGGGAGTAACCAACAAAGATCTGATTTGACTTAAGGTCCACTCCATAAGATGGAATCTATACCCAACACTGATTGATTGACCAAGCACCTGAGACTAGATAGCCCAGGGACCTAGGGTAAATTAAATTACTACTGTTCCACTAAAAGAATGTAGCAATAACATGACCCCTAATGACATTCTCTTATACTCACAAATCAATATCTTGCTCAACCATAATCAGAGAAGCTTCCTCCTGCAGCAGATGGGAGCAGATACATAGACATACACAGATGCACAGACATACACAGCCAGACAGTATGAGGAGAGTTAAAGACCTAGAACAGTCAGCCCTAAACAGGATGTCTCCATTAAATCCCTCCGTTCAGGGTTCAGTAAAGTCCATGGAAGAGAAGACAGGAAGAGTGTGAGAGCCAGAGGGGATGGAGGACACCAAAGAAACAAAGCCTTCTAAATAAAACAGGATCAAATCACATATTAACTTACAGGGACTGAAGCAGCATGCACAGGGCCTGCATAGGTCTGTATCAGATGGAATCTTAGAGCTGAAAGGAGTAGACACAATCCTCCAGCCCTAACCCAAAGCTCTCTGTAACTGATAATCACATGAAAATGGAAATTTCATTTCCTCCAATGGAGTCTCATTGGAGAAACAAACTAGTCTTGTGGGTGGGCTGCATGCCCAGCAGTAGGTGGTTAACAGAAAACAATCTCAACAGTACTTTTGGAGAGTCCTTGTCTCATGATGGTGTGTCAGCATAGTTTTTCTTTTTTTAATTTTTGTTTTCTCTTATTTATATATTTTAAATTTTTTCTCTCCCTCTTACTCTACAGTCCTTTGAGTAGATATTACTGCTTCCAGTTTAGTGCTTTTACAGATTCCTAAGTATTGAAACTGGTAGTTCTCTGTGTCTATATGTGTTTCTTGGTCTCTTTCCCTTTTGTTTTTTTCCCTATTATGATATATCAGTTTTTGTTTTATCATAGTATATATTTTTTAGTCTTGTCATTATACCTTAGAAGCCTGCTTGTTTTCTAATGAGAAACAGAAAGGGGATAGATTGGCATGGGAGGGAGAGATGGGCAGGACATGGGAGGAGGAGGGGAAACTGTAATCAGGATATATATGTGAAAAAATAAGTTTTCAATGAAAGGAAAAGAAAGGATCAAAATTAATAATTATCTGAAACAGAGAAAAAATGCTACAATGATTGTTATATTTAAGGGAAATATAGGCATATTCATTTAAAAATATATCTGAAGTTGAATCTACTCTGTTAACATTTACATTGAATAAAATAAGGAATAAACTATTTTGAAAGGGGCTATAAAAATGCACATTATCTTCCTTACTTCTATAGTAAGGTATATGCTTTGCAAATAGTATGTGAAAACTATTTTCACTTTAAAGATTGTTAAAGATTACCCAAGATAACACAAATCACATAGATACATGTACTCAACAGCCTTGAAAGAAGTCTAAGGTAGAGCTAAAGAAATAGTTAGGCAAGAGTCATTTACCTGAGCCTCTGCACAGGTAAGTCTTTGTAACCAGTTATAAATGTGGTGGAAATTTTAAAGGGGATTATACATATGAGATAATGAGCTTGAGAAGGAATATAATTGTGGGTTACACTATAATACTCAGATATAAAGATTTTTTTCCTCTACATGTGCATTCCTTTCAATTCCTTTCACTCTGCTTTCATAATGACATCAAGATGACATTTACATCTCAGACTGGCAAGCATTTCCTCGACAACTTTCTTTGTTTTTGGGGAGAATATTCACATGAGTTGAAGCTACTTTAGTATAGAGATACTCTCTTTCTCTCCTAAGGTTTCCTTTTTCATTCACATATTACTATGTCCGTAAAGTATTTTTTATGAGTGAGTTTGTCTATAAGGAGAGAAGAAAATAATATCTCTGTGTGTGTGTGTAGTAGTAGTAGTAGTAGTAATAGTAATAGTAGTTGTCGTTACAGTAGTAGTAGTAGTACTAATCCTGCTAGTAGTTCTTTTTAATTAAGAAATTTTTAAAAATTCATTTACATACCAATCACAGATCCTCCTCTCTTACTTCCTCCCACTCCCCCAGCCTTCCCCCTCAACCCACTCCCTATTCCCTCCTCCAACAAGGTAAGGCCTCACATGGGGAGTCAGCAGAGCCTGATACATTCAACTGAGGCAGGTCCAAGTTCCTCCCCTTGCATCAGGTCTGTGCAAGGTGTCCCTCCATAGGTAGTGGGCTCCAGAAAGCCAGCTCATTTCTTTCTCATCTGGACTACCAGCCCAAAAATAATGTCATACAGACATATTATTAATTATGAAAGCTCAGCCTTAGCTTGGGCTTCTTTTTAACTAGTTCTTACACCTTAAATTAACCCATATCTTTTAGTCTAATTTCTTTTACATGGCCCATTTATCTTTACTCTGTCCTGCCCATCCTGCTTCTCCAGTGTCTCACTGGAGACTCCGCCTTCTTCCTAGCACTCTCTCTGCCCAGAAGTCCTGTCTATCTCTCCTGCCTAGCTATTTCTCATTCAACTTTTTATTACACCTATCAAAGCAATACATCTCCACACTATACAAATATCTCACATTTCCCCTTTCTGGTCTAAATAAAAAAGGAAGGTTTTAACTCTAACACAGTAAAACTATATACAATGAGAATAATTATCAAGAAACACATTCACAATGTCCAGCCTATTAGTATTTGGCAAAGTCAGAGAAAATACTCCATTATCTATCCCATCTTAGTGAGTCCAAAGTTTTGTACCTTTTTCACTTTCTATAAAAATTATGGAAAACTGTAACTTTAACTATCTAATCTTCAACCCCATCAGAGACCCAAGAAGGATATAATGTTACTTGATTAAACAGGAAGTGCAGAGCAAGCCACTTCCAAAACTAAGAAACAACAGAGACATCTGGTTGCCTAGACAGTCACTCCAAGTTTCCTCTGCAACATTGGGGCATCCATCTTCAGCCTATGGGTCTAGAATATCTGAAAAACAGTTTTATGAAGCAAGAATTTTGAAAGACTGTCCTAATCTTGCCTTGGCAAAGTTTGTCAATTGCCTTCTTTTGTGCCCTGCTTGTCCAATTTGGACTGCAATCTGTCAGCAGTCGAAGCCAGGGCAGTTCAGTTTCTTTTCCCAGTGGCTAACTTTGCCACAAATGAATGCAAACTCCATATGGAGGTTCTTAAATGAGCTGCATAGGTACAATACCTTAAATAAGAGTAGAACTATATATACAGTATAACAAAAATAACCTTAAATTTGTATCAAATATACAAAATATACAAAAATCCATACCAATGTAAAATACTTGAGACTAATGGGTTGTTCAAAAGTAGACTCAACAAAATCCACCCTTTTATCCCATCATTTCTATATTATATTCACAACTCTCCCCCTTTTCCCTTCAGAAAGAGATCACTGAATCTAATCTCCCTTGTTCAGTTTTTTTTTTCCTGACCACTACCAATAACAACTTGTAACCAACCCCCCTAAATAATGACAAACATCCATAACCTACTGAATGACAAAAAAAAAAAGTCTACCCCACCTCTTGGGAACACGGGTGTCATGTTCTCTAGACTGCTTCCTGTTGTCTGGGGTTGATGGCATCTTTAGAAGACAATGAAAAAACTGGGATAATGGTCAATTGCTGGGAGAGCTAGCTGTATTTTTGTTGTTGTTGTTGTTTAGTCTCTATGTGATGAGAAGAATGTAGAGTTCATCTGAAGTCTTTTCTGGATAGTCAGTGGGGCTGAAGCATCTCAGCTAGCAGCTTTAAAATTTTTCTGGATGCAGAATTTTGAGAAAATTGCAGCAGAGGCATTCTGAGAGGCTGGAGCACCTACCTGGGCTACTTGACTTTATTTTTGTCTGGTCCTTGTTTTCTCAAAATACACAAACTTTTAAAAGTCACATATATATCTATATTAACACAAGTATGGAATGTGCAGTGTATATAAATCAGCTAAAAATGTTTTTCTGTTTTCTGTTTGAGCAGGTGAAATGCATCTGTCAACTTTATAAGTCTATTTGGACTGCATAACCAAACTATAATATACATTTCTATCCATGCATATGAAAGGATGGTATGTAATAACAGGTCATGAAGATTCTGTAGCCAACAAGATTTGTCATGTCTCTTTCAATCTCAGAGCCTCTCCCATGTAGAGGGATCAGCATATACATCACTTGTCCCATAGTCTTTCCTGACTTCCTTCCTCATGTCTGCAACCAAGATCCTCAGGAGGTCTCCCCCAATCCAATTTGATCTTCATTAATTTTGAAGACAACCTTAATTTTTTGTTTCCTGTGGAAACAAAGGCACAAGCTCTCCCCTAATGAAACACACTTTCAAACTTCCATTCTGAAGCCAAGACACCTCTGAACTATAAAATCTAGTTTAATTCAGCAGTCTCTTTAATAATCCAATGTCTCTCAACAGTTGCCATTTGCTCATCAGCATT
>CABHPQ010163705.1:0-43422 GCA_902168405.1 Peromyscus aztecus | reverse complement strand
AAGAAAGAAAGAAAGAAAGAAAGAAAGAAAGAAAGAAAGAAAGAAAGTATTCCAATCAGATGGAACTAGGAAGCAAGCAGGCATCATTATCTTGATAACTAACAAAATAGACTTCAAACCTAAACTAGTCAGAAGAGTTAAAGAGGGACACTTCATTCTAATCAAGGGAACACATTAGAGACCAGCATGACATAATAACCCTTGAGGTTACAGTAGTGGCATGCACACCTTGGCAGTAACCAGCATCTCTCTAATTGGACTTGAGACCTGCCCAAGAGAGGAACCATGCTTAGTATTGTAAATCTAGTCCAACCACTCAGGGCTAGTGAAGTCACAGATCTTGGAGGGGAACTTACAACCACTAACTACTTTACTAAACAAATATCATCCTTCCCTACATTCTAAATATTTGTCCTTATGCCCAGAGATAAGTCTAGTCCTCATCCCTTACCAGGAAAACCTCTCTTTGTAACAGATGGAGCCCACCACAGAAAACCACAACAATCAGAACGCAGAGTTTTGGAGCCTGTCCTCATGGATTCATCTACAACATCTACAACACAAATCTTGCACCTAAGCCTCAGGAAACACTGCAGAAAAGGAGAAGAAAGATTGTAAGAGCCAGAGCTTCACAGCATTTTCTGTGAGCCTCTGTCTCCTAGTGATGTCACAAGCTACATCCATGGAGTATTAGTAGCATGACTGCCTAAACATAAGCTGAACAAGGACTACAGGAAACTAAGGAATTCTGAGAATGGGAGAAATACTCTTCCCCAGGGAGATGCACACAAATTGGTTATTAAATGCCAAATTGGCAATCCTGAAAACATACTCATGTGTAACCTTTTATTGACTAAACAGGTTATATTTAGGAATATATGCGTATGTATATATACAAATGAATTTGAAAGAGAGCAAGGATGGGTAAATGAGAGAGTTTGGAGGCATGGAGAGGTGGAAAGGATGTGATAACAGTAAAGTCTCAAAAATAAAAGAAATAATTAAAAAACAAGAGCAATATTTTAGATGCAGTTCTCTTTCTCAAATCATTACACTGAAGTATCACCTAAACCCCTTTTAAGGAAATAGAGAAGAGAAGGGACTCAGGACAAATAGTTACTGAATCTTTAACAAATAAGGTATTTGAAGGCAAATAAAATGACAGAGGGAGGGGGAGGCGTCAGGATAATAGACACTTGAAAGAACAGCAGAAGGGCTGTCAGGTAGAATGCACGGAACTGATCTGAGCACCCACTAAAGCAAATTGTTAAAATACATTTAGTGTTTTCTAGTGGTATTAGAACTCTGAATGCCAAAAGACCAGATATATTGAAAATTACTATTTTTCAAATACATTTAAGGTTTGGTAAAGTTATATTGGGTGTGTAAAAAGAAGCACTTATCATTTAAAATATTTATGTACACTACTGCTTATGACGAAACACACACGCACACACGCATGCACGCACGCATGCATGCTGTAAGGATTACCTCAAAATAATGAAACCTGGTTGACTTGGACTGATGTCAGCCATTATGTACAAGGGAGATTATTATCCTAGTCTTTAATTTTTTGTTTGTTTGAAATTGTCCAAACAATTTCACTCCCATTCCTAAATACATTTTAAAAATTTTATATAATGATAAATGTAGTATATTTCACATGTTCACAAATAGAGATGTGCTAGTTATACACATTCATTGTTAAGCTTTCTGATATCTGTCTAAGAATTTCGTTAAGACATCAGAAAACTGGAAACAAAGGCAAAGATTGCTCTTTCACAAATGGTATATAGTATGTATATAAGATCTTGTATGTCTGCCCCTCATCTAAGATATTCAGCTCACTTGCTACATCCCAACACTATGGTTAAATGCTACTATTTTCACCACTCTATGTATGATAAACAAGGAAAAGGTGAAATATTATCTCATAGTTAATAAAAGGCAGAGGCATAATCTTAACCTGACTCTTGATCTTTGGTCGACATGTAGTTTTGTAGATGATTTTTGACAAATTCTCATCATTAGGCATGATCTAGCATGTATAAAAAGAAGCTAAGAAGAAGGCTAGAGCAGGGGGAAAATGAAAGACTCGTAGAAGGACAACAGGCTATTGGGTTTGGGTTACAGCATGGGATTTTGAACATGAGACATTCTGTGAAAGGAAGTTGAAAAGGGCAGGTAGGATTTGGTTGTAACATCAAAGCTAGGGCTATGTGGACATCTTGTAGTCATTAGTGTGTTATTGACTCCCAATGAGAAGAATCTTGGCATCATACTTTTTGGATATTAATTGAGGTAGAACTGTTAGCAAAATTCAGAAAGATGGAATCTGGGGAAATTACATGAGAATGAAAATTAAGGCAGTTATGAGAAATGAGTGTGATGGAGAGTACAGAGAAAGTGGCATTAACAAAAATGACAAGTTTCAGGTCTGGGCAAAATCTGTGAGGATGGTGATGTTATCAACACAAGTAGAAGACAGCAAAGTAGAAGGAGAGGCAGTTGTGAGCAGGAAGAAAGGGTTGCTTTGAACATACAGTTCTACACTGAAGGAATAAACAGGACGTATGAAGACATGTCTAGTAGGTAACTGAGAACACGGACCCCATCCCAGGAAAGCACTCAGGTTTGGGGTACAGATCGGGACACTGTTCTCCTGAGAGGCAGACGTACAGAATAGTTAAATGGCTCAAGATATCTGTGAGAGAAAAATGCTTTCCCTCTGAGTAATGGTGTATGCTTTTTCCCAGATGCATGTTGTTCTCTATTTCTATTTTATTTCCTTAGATCATATAGCAGAAAAACTCAGTAAACTTTCTTGTTGGATTTGTGAAGATGTCTAAGAGATACCAGGAGTTTTTGCAAAAGAAACACACTCTCAAATGGTTCAGATTGGCTCTCTTTTTGCCTTTGTAAGGATAGTTTATTCTACTATTTTCTCATCTGGGATCTATTAGGGAAAGGTCAGTCTCCAGCAACAACTGGACAGTGGAGACAGATCTTATCCTGGTAATTCATACATAAAATTCTACTTTATGTTCTAGTCTATATTTCCCAAGTAGTGGTGGTCCCATGACTCATGGCTGCATTTTTAGTCAAGGGTAGCCCTCATGAGAAATAAATAACCTCTGAGTTTTCCATTCCTTCAGTGCAGTAAGCTAGCTAACACTACATTAGTAAACCTATATAATGGAGAGGAAATGTGGAAATAATGCTGCATTTCCATATTTAAATCATTTCTTATTTGACTTTTAAAACTCCCTTAAAATGTAAAGATTTGTTTCTTAGAGGGGGAGCCAATAACAAGTCATTTGTGAGGCTTATAGAGAATCCCCAGGTTAGATTATTGAGTTTAAAACTTCATTTTTACCTACTCAGTTTCAAACTTGGTTTCAAACTTGGCACATTTTAAAAGCCACTCCCTGAGTAGGTTTTACAAGGCACTTTTGTGGTATTAACAACTTGATTCCAGTCAGGGCTTTTCTATAGCAGATGAAGAATGCCAGAGGTTCCATACAACCAGGACTCCTGCACACCAATCAACCACTGCATGAGGTGGTTATGCACAGCAAGGCAGCATGGCAGGAGTCGAGTCTCAAAGTCAGCCAGTAGAAGAGCTGAGGTACAAGTGTGCTGCTGCTGTCTTTAATGCATGGAAAACGGTTGCAAGTGCATAAGGATTTCTGAGTCAGTCCATGTTATAACCGTCGTGCTGTGTGTGAAAGCAATGGCCAGTTCTTTCAAGGATTTCAATTGAAAGTTGATTTCAAGCATCAGAGTTTAAGCTTTTCAGGAACAAATGGGGAAGAACTCCAATTATACTGAATTTGGGTACAGTATTGTGTGCATTTCTACTATGAGAAAGAATAAAACATTATAGTTATTACATCATATATTTCCATATTTTATAATTCATTTTCTGGGAATACTGTAGAATGAAAGAACATGACAGGATTTGGACTTCTTGTGTTTTTTGGTCTGTTTGTATGTGTATGTTGGCATGGCTTGATGAGTCAGTTACAATCACTGTAAGTTCGTAGGACTTGAGTGGAGAGAGGTGGTAGGTTTTGATTTGATCCATCAAAATAGATTTTGCAAAAGACCCTGAATCTTAGAAGTAAAGAGAATCTATAGTACATAATTGCATTCAAATTTGTACTTGGAGCTCCATGGTTCCTTATTAGAGTCACAAAGCTGGGTGATTTCCCAAATGTGCCAAACTGGCCATGGCTCCTTGGCTTAGAAAAGGACACTGTGCCTGGTGTGATAGTTCCCCAAGGGAATGTTTACAGAGTTGCTACATACACTGTGCAGTGGAAGCATACAGTGAGGGGACAGCGTTCTAGAGGGGACTCAAGGTATTTACTGTATTAGGCACATACACACACATACACACACACACACACACACAAATATATATAAATGACCACAGCTCTTCCATCTTTTCTTATTGTACAAGGATCTCTGAGGGCACTTCTTGCAATGCAAGCTTCTAAGGCCTATGGCTGCTTCTGATCTAGCAGACCAGGAGGTTTTAATGTAGGCAGTCTACAAGCCATATTATGAAAGACACTGAGTATAATTTGTATCTGGTGCTTCTCATTAAAGTATAGCCATTGGTAATTAACAATAACCTCAGCTTAAGCAGAAACACACACTCACTCACATTCAGACATGCAAAAAAGCTAGTTTTCCAGTGCACAGCAATATGTCATAAAGTGCTTTGCACAGCAACTACTAATTTTAATAGACATCTTTCTGTGTGTGTTATTAAAAACTAAGAACAGTAAGATTTAGTGTAAAATGTCTTTTTGTCTTTTTTTCTTTTAGTAGACTAACATACTTGAAAACTTTTGTATTTTTATCTTCATTTTATTTGTGTTTTGTATTTATATAATCAAACAGGTTCAAGCTTGAGTAGGTAAAGCAAGATCTCTAACTAAAATATGACATGAAAAGAATGTGTGTTTTAACAAGGCCCTAAACCACGCTTTCAAAAGACCCCACTGGGCCCACTGGAGCTGCTACAATCTATTAAATTCAATTTATATAGGTGGAAAGTCCTTATTATGCATTTTATGATAATATGCATTTTAAGATGTCCCATGATAAATATTATCCTCAGTACAAGACCATAATGGTTATTAACTCAGTAAAATTAATAATATGCCTTTTAAATGATCCAAACTTTTAAAGATTCTCAGGGGAGATTTATTTTTTTTTTTTTTAGTGAAGTGTTGAAATAAAGGAAATCCTACAATTTTGTGAACAAAGGAATATAAGCTTAAGGTATTTTTGAAAGTGTTCAGAAATGATAAATGAAGCTTCGTTCCAGGATCCAGGTTATCAGAACTTATACTCAACTATTCTTGAACAACTGTATTGATAGCTTATCATTGTGACCCTCATTCCCACTTTTATCATTCACTCGTAAGTGGTCTTAATTGTTCTGACTAGGTTACTCACAAATGGGTCAAAATAAGGTGGTGGAGTCTCACTCCATCCTTCTTTATTACTCTAACAGGAGTCACCACATAACTCTGAACCATAGGAATGATTGTATTGTCTCATGCTTGGTTGGCATCAGTCCTTTCTCTGAGGTGAGCTCCTCTGCAAGTCAGAACTTGCTGCTTCAGAGAACGGGATCGTGCAGGCCAAGATCAGAACACTTCTCCACTGCAGAATTTAGGCTGATGGTAACATTGAACCTTATACCATTGGGATTTCAACACAGAGGAGTTCAAATTTTGCAATGCTGGTGAAAGCAATTCCTCCTTAAAAGACCTGTGTTGGGGTGCACTTTATATTTTGAACCCTGTGAATGAAGAATATTAAATATCAAGTTCTTCCTTCTCGACTGTAGAAAACTGGCAAAGATCAGCCCCTTACTGCTCTCCTCAACACTGTAGTGCGTACACTATTTTGCATACTGGCAAGAAGGAAAGCTAGGAAATAAGAACTTGAAAGGAAGTATAGAAGTGATTATTCCTATGGCATAGTACTCTAGTTTGCCTTCCTGTGGCTCTGATAAAGCATTCTGAGCAAGTGCACCTGGGGGCGTAAAGCATTTATTTGGCTTTCAAGTTCCAGTCCATCATGGAGGAAAGCCAAGCTAGGAACCCAAGCCAAGAACCTGGTGGCAGGAATTGAAGCTGGGACCAAAGAAGAATTCTGCTTACTGGCTTGCTTTCCTTGGTTCACATTCAATCAGCATTCTTATATAACCCAGGCTCACCTGCCCAGGGGTGCTACTACTCACATTGGGCTGGTCACTCCTACATCAATTAACAATTTAAAGAAACGCCTCACAGACCTGCTCACAGGCTCACAGGCCAGTCTGCTCAAAGCAGTTTTTCAGTTGAGGTTCTGTCTTCCCAGGTTCAGGGTAGATAATGACAACTAATTGACACATGGTGACCTAGAAAGTCTTAGACGTTGTCTCAGGAATAAAGTGGAGAGAGAGAAAACCAGGAAGACGCCCTTTATCCCATCATTAACCTTTGGCCACCACATATGCACTCAGACACACATGTATATAACACACACACACACACACACACACACACACTCACACACACACACGACATCTAGTAAAAATTCTAACAAAGGTTACCTCTAAAATGAAAACTACAAGGCAGTACTAAGAATAAAGACCTGGTCTGGAAAGATAGTTAGGAGGCTTAGAGCACAGCAAGCAATGCTCTTGGAGAGAACCAGAATTTGATTCCAGCACCTACCATGGGCAGCTGACTGCAACTCCAGCTCAGGGAACCCAGTGCCTCTGGCCTCCATTGACACCAACATTCATGCACTCACATGTTGTTGGCTATTTTTCACTCTTTGGATCTTTGGGGGACCCACCACTCAGCTCCCAAATAATCACATGGATTCTTACTCTTACTTATGAAGGCCTGGCCTTAGTTTGGCTTGTTTCTTGCTAGCTTTTTCTTAAGTTATCCTGCCTATTTCATGCCTCTGGGCTCTTCTATTTCTGTATTCTGTATACCTTTCTTTGCTTTTTACTCCGTGGCTTGCTATGTAGCTGGGGTCCCTGGTGTCCTCTCTCTTTCTCCCTCTCTTGCTCTTTGATCTTCTCTTCCCATATTTCTTTTTCTTTTATTCTCCCTGGCTGTCAGCCCCACCCATCCTTTCTCCTGCCTAGCTATTGGTCATTCAACTCTTTATTAGACCATCAGTGTTTTAGACAGGCAAAGTAACAGAGCTTCACAGAGTAAACAAATGCAACACATCTTTGCATCAGCAAACAAATGTTCCATAGCATAAACAAATGCAGCACATCATCAATTAATATTCCACAACACTCACACTCATAGACACCCATACATACACATAATTAAAAAAATAAAATAGACCCTTAAAAAAGAATAAGAAAAATATAGTAGATGTATTATGATTGGATGATTCCATAAAAGTGCCAACCAACTTACATACTAAAAAACAACTCAAAATTTCAGCAAGTTGTACGTGAGATCTGAAACTGACTGGTTACTTTTGAAATTGATACTCAAATCCTGAGATACTAGCTTTCCCAGGACAACCTGGGGAAATCTGCAATGCTGGTGAAGATAATTCCTCCCTAAATGACCTGTGTTGAGGTGCACTTTGTATATGAACCCTGTGAATGAAGAATATTAAATACAAAATTCTTCCGCCTTGACTGCAGGAAACTGGCAAAGATCTGCTCCTGACCCCTTTCCTCAACACTGTAGTATGCACACTACTTTGCATACTTACAGAGCTAGAGATGTATGTTTGCTGCTGAATGCTCACTCCAGATGAGTTACCTCTGCAGTGCTGTATTGGTACAAGAATGAAAAATAAGTAGGCTAGGGGATCAGGGTAGAGACTTCCTCCCCCATTTCTTTCTTTCTATTTTCATTTCCATTCATTGCTTTAGGATCTGCCACTCCCCTGTCCCATTGTTATTGTGACATTGCCATGACTATCCTCACAATTCTGCTTCAATTTCATGATTGACTATTGTAGCAGTTCCCTAAGCTGCTTTTCCGTTTATCAGTACAGTTCTCTCAGGTGCTACATTTTTAATTGAAAACTTTCCTGGAACTTGAAATTTAGCTCAGAAATAGACTGGTTAGCTACTGTGTGCAAGGCCTTATGTTTAGTCCCCTGTACCATTAAAAAACAAGACAAAAAATTAGCTAAAATACTTATGTATTGATATTATATACATAAAATATATATGTTAGTATGGATATTGAAGTGTTATGCAATATTTATATATGAATGACAAAATCTAGAGTCTATGAATCTGTATAATACAAATATATATTTAGAAATTGCTACAAATTTAACATTTATTAATATAAATTATAAAATACGTTTGCAGTATTTCAAAGTATAAAAAATATAGTATGCATATTTTTAAGTTAAAGAGGCAGCCATTTCTTGTTGTTGTTTGTTTTTGCTCTTTTGGGGGCCCAACACCCAGCTCCCAAATAAATCACACTGAGTCTTATTATTACATATAAATTCCTGGCCTTAGCTTGGCTTGTTGCTTCCCAGCTTTTCTTAACTTTAAATTATCCTGTCTACCTTTTGCCTCTAGGATTTTTCCTCTTCTTACTTCTATTTATCTTACTTTCATACTGTGGCTGGCTGTTTGGCTCGGTGACTGGCCCCTGATGTCCTTCTCTGCTGCTACCTCTTCCTCCAGATTTCTCCTTCTACTCCTGACTCTTTCTACCTGCCCGCCCTGCCTATCCTGCATTGCTATTTGCTATTCAGCTCTTTATTAGGCCATCAGGTGTTTTAGGCAAAGTAACACAGCTTCACAGAGTTAAACAAATGCAACATAAACAAAAGCAACACACTTTAAAATAATATTCTACAACAATTTTTTATACCTTTACTATTTTTTTCTTTACTTTTTGCTGTGCTGTATATCAGGGTTCAGGTCCCTGATCACTCTACTACTGAGCTATAACTCCAGCACTTTCACTTTTAAAATAGGTATTTAGTCATCTGGACATCAAATTTTTAACATTGAGTGTATGCCCTTTATTTATCCAAACTCACATAATCATAACTGAGTACATATACAATATAGAGTCTTGTCTTTCAAAACAATTGATATACACACACACACACACACACACACACACACACACACACACACACACCAGTTTTATGACTTTAAATTCTTCTTCAACATTACCTTCTGTAGATTAATTTGGATTACTCATACAGTCCTATTTTCTTAACTATTTCCATAATACTCTATGATAGAGCTATACCATAATTTAGTCAATTATTTCCTGTTAAGAATATTAACTGTTTACAATTTTGTTGCCATTATAAGTAAAACTGCAATAAACACCATTGTATTCCCCACAAGTAAGCACTCTACACGGTTTGCACTGTATAACTAATAAGTGGTACTTATATTTTGACATTTGTGGGCCAACTGTGCAGATCTTAGTAAATGGCTGAATTCAGCTCACTCCATTAGGACTTGTATTAAAGCTTTATATGCCTTAAAGCCATAAACACCATCATTTGCCTGTGACATACTTCACAGTCGTAGGATTCTCAAGATGGTGATTGCTAGGTAAAAGGATTATGTATTTTTCATTTCTGAACAGATGTTGCCAAATTGCTTTCCCAAAGAGAATATGGCTCTGCGCATACCACCAGCAATGCATGGGCATGCCTTTGCCCTTGAATTCCATCCAGCAACAGGTGCCAAATGGGTGTTAAGTCACGTCTCATAATTGCTTTAAATTACACATCACAGACTGCCATTAAGCTCCAGCTTTACTGTGTTAACATTGTGAGTTTGCTATTTAGTGACTGCTTCTTCATATATCTTATTACACACTTAAAAACTGAGTTAATTGGGTTTTTTTTCCTGTCAAAAATTTAATATCCTCTGGAATTAGCAAATCTTAATTATTGAAGTGTTAATATAACTATCATTTCTAGTTGATTTTGCTTAAGAGGATTCTGTATCATTGCAATGTTCAATGTTTATATAGGTAACAACAATCTTTCTTTTCAATCCTATCTTTCTGTCTTTTGGTATACATACCTTTTCTTAGTTTTCACAAATACGATGTATTTACTTTGCTTTGATTTTGGCTTAATTCTTTCATCCATCTGGAATTTATTGTTGTTAGTTGTAAGGTATCTTTCACATTGATAAGTTCAATACTTCCAGAGTCTGAATAGAAAAAATCCACCTTTCCCTACTTGATTGAAATATAAGTGTTATTCCAATGATAGAATAGAGAGGTCAGGTTCTGGGCTCTGAGTCTTACTTCTGTATGTGATGTACTATTGATAGCAATGCAGAAATCTCATGGAATGTTAGTATGATGTACTTCTCGGCCTTTGTCGAAGACATGAAGAATGCTGTGATATCTTGGGCTGGCAGATTAGCCTAGTGGGTCCTTGTGTGCAAGCCTGGCTGGATCTGAATCCATGGACATCGTGGCAGGAGAGAACTAAACCTGAAAGTTTCTTCTGACCTCCATAGGGTGCCACCCTTCCTTTGTAATAATAAACTCACAGGGTGCCACCTGTCCCCTGTAATAATAACAGACAATGCCTTCAAACTTCAAAAAGAAAAATAATGCCATAATGATGAGGATGGCCCCTTGCCACCCCAATGGCTGTGTTCATTTATTAAATATCCATATAAATTTCAAGGGATGGTCTCCAACTTTAAAAATAATTGAAAACATTTTAGAATTGCTATTTTATTATTATGGTTATGTATTAACTTTGATCATTGAACTATTTTATTGTTATATCAGAGAGTAGAATCAACATGTATTCTTTAGACTTTAGTCTATGTTCATTATGTTTATTTATTTATTTTTTGTTTGTTTTGTTTTTTGAGACAGGGTTTCTCTGTGTAGTTTTGATGCCTGTCCTGGATCTTGCTCCTTGAGGCTGGCCTCAAACTCATAGAGATCTGCCTGCCTCTGTCTCCTGGGTGCTGGGATTAAAGGCGTGCACCACCACTGCCTGGCTCGTTATGTTTGTTAACAGATATTGTGTCTTTTCTTATGATTCTTCCAAATTATTGATTTTAATATTTAATAACTTATTTATCATTTTCCTTTAGTTATTCCTGGATAAAATATCAATTTTCAATGTATCTACTATTAATAAAGTAACTTCTCTTATAAATAATTATAATATTTTTTCTAGCAAGGTCTCCTAAGTTTCTTAAAACTCACTCTACAGTGAGGAGATTATTATCTTTTTTTCTGATTCATGTGATTTAATTTTCATGTGAAATAATGGTGGTGGAAATTTTACTTTTAGGAATTAATGTTGTTTATTCAATTTCTAATATGTTTTTTTTGTCTTTTTACAATCAATATTTACTGTTGGATTTCAATAAAGAGATTCTGTCAGTTCCTATTATCTGAGGGTTTTATTAAGAGTGACTACTTCATGCTATCCAAAGCTTCAATCTCTGCCAATAGGACAACTCAATTAGACCCTTTAATTGGATAAGACAGTGCACTTGGTAATCCCTTAACCCGAATCTCCATGGATATCCTACTCTAGCCCTGCTTGACATTTTGCTGAATAGCTCAATTCTATCTGTTAATGTCTTACTGGATGCATTTGTGTTTGTGCTTGTAAATGAAATCCAGCAGCAGTTTACATTTCATTAACTGTGTGTTGAATTATGCCAACTTCTTGGAAACTATCTTTTATTTATCTTAGAGCATTTTAGTTTTTTAAATATTTAAACAATTTAAATCCTGGGTCCATAAAGTCCAACTCAGAAAACCAATTGCTCCTTTTTTACTGGTGTGCTTTTAGCTACTTCTCTGGTTTCTTCCATAGTAATTAACATAGCCATATTTTCAGTTGTTATTAAGTTTTTTACATCCTTCAGGTATCTAGTTTGCTCTTTTAGGGTGTGTGTTAGAGACCCCACATTCTTTTAGGCCATCTACTGTCTGTGTCCTTCTGTCCCTAGTTGCTATGAGCCACAGGAATATGTAGTAAGAATGCAGCTCAATATGATAAATCTATATCTGGAAAAAAATCAAGGAATTCTTCCAGAGGAACCCAAATCTCAAGGAGTATTTGGTGTTATTCGGCTTTGATATATCAGCTGTTTCCTGCTATGAAATTCTTGTGCACTCTCATAGCTTCCCCAAGAACTTTTGGCAGTGTATTTTATCTGATATATTTTTATAGCATCCAAAGCCAAAAGGCATTTTCAGACCAACCACTGAGTCTCCTGAATTAAGGTAAACACCCTTACAGAGACACCACTTTTCTCCTAGGCCTAGGAGACAGGTGAACTTAGGTGCATAGCTTTGTTTCTTGTGCAAATGAATCTCAGACCCTCCTTTCCCTCACAGCCTGAATGGAATTCCAGAGCAATTGACTCAGAACAAAAGGGATTTTGCATACCAGGTGCAGTGTAGCTAAGAGGCAGATTTTCTAGCTCTTAGCAGAGTTATCCTGCCCTGCCAGTATATAGTGACATAGAAATAGAGAGGCAGTTACATTTTAGTGACTTATAGATTCTCTTACCTAACCACCTGTAAGATTGTAGTTTGAGTACATTTGTGATAAACTCATAACATTTCACCTAATCACTTACAAGAAAATATTTTGAGTACATAAATTCCTTTTCTGACTTATTCCAGGCCTTCTGACCCCACCTCCTCTATTCACTCCCCTCTTGGGTTGCAAATGAAGCTGGCTATCACTGCTGTTGCAGGGACCTGGGAAGCCTTGCATTGTATTGTAAGGGTCAGGTTGCTGGTAAGGGAGAGGCTGGTTCTGGGAGAGGAACAGGAAGGAGCCAAGATAGAGAACAAAGATGAAGATGAGGATGGAGATGGAAAAGAACTGAGAGTTACGAGAAAACAGGAGGAGAAGGGATAGAGAGGAGCTAAGTATAAGAACAGAATTGAAGCTATGCAGATAGAATTTATCTCAAGGGAATAAAGTGGACGGATGAAGGAACTCAGTGTACTCAGATTCATTCCCTCAGATTACCCCCACCATCCGTAGCTTTCTAGCGTCTTCCCCAGGACTCTGGAAGAAATCTCCTCAGGGTAGGTACCCAAGGAAATTTCAATACCTAGTTTGTCTTATTTCTTTTTCCTGCTTTATTTACTTGAATTTTATTTATTCGTTTTATTGATCACACGTTAGACCAACTTTTAAAGTTGTTTTCCCTTCCTACAACTTTGTTGTGTTTCATAAATTTTACTGACCATGTTTTTTGATTCCCTGTTACTATTTTACTTTGGAGCTGCTTTTTTTATTTCTGAGGTTAAAATCTGTTTTTCTCTATTTTGTGTTTGTTTCTTTGAAATAAACAACATTTGTACTACACTGCTTCACCCTCATTGCAGCTCTGGATCTGCCGGGTGGGTTTGGGTATGTTTTCCTGTGTGTCGATGTTTATAAACTTTACTTCATTTGCTCTGTTTTTTAGTTAGTGTGTTCTCTGTTTCCCCATTTTATTATTACGTACAAGAATGTGTTTTACAAAATGTCTACATTCTATTTTAACCTTCTGCCATCAAAACCTAAAATTTTATATGTAAATACACACACACACACACACACACACACACACACACACACAAACATATTAGAAGCTGGAGAATGGCCCAGAGGGTAAAATGTTTGCCATACAAGCATGAGAACCTGAGTTCATATTCCCAGAACCATGTAAGGCCAGATGTGATACAGCACATCTGAAATCTCAGCACTCTTGATGGAGAGATGGGATCAGAGGCAGAAAAATCCCCAGAGACTCAAGGGACAGTGAACTTGGTACACAGCAGTGAACAAGAGATCCTGTCTCAAATAAGGTGGAAGGCAAGGGCTGACATCCAAGGATAACCTCTGACCTCCACTTTGACATATCTTTATTGACACATGTGAATGCATATGTGGACTCAGATACACAGTTTAAAAAAATATCTATCAAGCACAGGCCTTTAATCCCAGCACACAGGAGGCAGAGGCAGGTGGATCTCTGTGAGTTTGAGGCCAGCCTGGTCTACAGAGTAAGTTCTAGGAAAGGCTCCAAAGCTGCACAGAGAAAAAAAATCTATCAGATAAAGGGTAAAACAGTCTCTTTTCTTCTCTATTCCTTCTCCTCACTTTTCATGTTCTGACTTGCACCCTTACTTCTGCTTCTTTTCCTCCCTTGGCTCTTCTGTCTCTGTCTCTCTCTCTAGGTTAGCTTGGTAAATACAGTAATACCTGGCACCTTTTACTTCTCAAAAACCAAGATGGAATCTCAGCCAAGAAACTGCTGAATAACATGCTGATCAGTTTGTAGAGGTAACACAGAATCCCTGAAGTTTCTCTGACAATTATTAGAGCTGAGCAAGACCATGAGGAAAGACTAGACACCCAGCCAGAAGACTGTTGAAGTTTAGGTCATTCTTACTGTTATTTCTCTTGTTGCTTTGTTGTTGTTGTTAACTGTATCTGCTCATGACCAGGTTAAGTCAGTGACTCCCTACTTTGACAATCAAAACCAAATCATGTTTGATTCATAAAAGAAGTGGCTATGTTTCAACACACACACACACACACACACACACACATGCACACGCACACGCACACGCACATGTACTCAAAGGAAGATTAAATGATTGGATTAAAATGCCTCAAGATTTTGGCCAGCAGAATAAACTTATGCTAGAACTCAAAATTATCCTCCCCACTAGAATAAGCTCTTCAGTTTTTATAAATGGTGAAAATAAACGAAGAGCTTAACAAAAGTCCCACTCATGCTGCCCTGAGGCTTCCAAAAGGATTTTGGCCTCTAATCTTCTGTCTGGAAGCTTCAGGTGGGCATTCTTATGAGAGGATTCTTCGAGAAACAGCCAGCTTCCTTACCAAAGTGACTGGTTGCTTGGGGGTCTGGTGGTACCTCTACTGAGGAAAGCAAGCTAAATATGTCAGCAACTGAATGCTCCAAGTGACCCTCCGATGTTATTTCCTTGATGTTCCCCCTTCCACCATCTTTGGACATTCTGCCCAGAGCTGGGCTTCAATCATTTTCTAAAGAGCTTTTATTTCTCCTTTAGTGGTCACCGCTTTCCATTTTGACACATACACTCCATCACATTCCCTATACTTCCCAAAATGTATTACACTGAACTTTTGAACTTTCATCTGCCTCTTCCTGTTCTGAGAACTCTGGCATACCCTTCAGGACTCACTAATGAATAAAATTTGACCTAAATTTATCTCCACTTCCAAGGCAGTATGTGTCCCATTCTCTTCCTTCACATTGCACCCTCCACAAGCCCCCATCAAAACCTTCGTACATTCTTTGAGAGGAGGTTTTGTCTCTTTCATGTTACCTTAGTGCTGAACACAGTATTAATCTGCAGTAGGTCCTAAATGATCAAATCAATGAATGACTGAACAAACAAATCTGTTCCAAAACCCAGTGTGTGTTTGAAGGGATTCTCTGTCTTGCTGAGTTTCACTGACATCAAACAGGTTGGAAAAGAAATTGAAGGCCTTGTAATTAACTGATTGCAGCTAGAGCCCCCTGAAACGAAGATGGATATTAAGATAGAGAGAACAGATGAAGGACAGATAACTAAGAGTTCATGCCAATCACACACTGACATGAGTCTCTGAAAATGTTAAGGAAAGGCTAGTCTGCTATATAATATTATATCTTCATTTCAAAAATATACACACATTAAAGGTACTTTAATAATGATTCTTGGTAGATATCTGGATTTAATTACTTTTAAAGTGTTCTTAAGAAATTCATAAGGAGGGAGGAGGGGGATCTGTGGATAATATGTGGAGTGAGTAGAAAATTTCTTAATAAAGAAAAATGAAAGAAAAAAAGGAAAATCACTGAGTTAGGTATTTGACATATTAATGTTATTGATGCATATATATAAAATAAAATTTGAAAGTATATATTTGTAATCCACTGGTAAAACACATTAATTATTGATGGATACAGAAGTAAAATAGATCATGAAAGAAAATCTTTCTACCTTACTGGTTTAAAGGTGTATTTCTCTCTAGTCTCAAAAAGTCAGACTGACTGTTTTGATCACTTGCATTCTATCTTGTTGAACAGCAGGCATAAAGTCATTAACAGGAAATTAGAGCAGCAGGAAAGACGGTAATGCGGACCAACTCTTGTGGAGAAACCTGGACTGAACCAATACTGAATGTTGGAAAATAGTACCATAGTAGAAGTGTCTACAAATATTTGTACATATTAAAAAAAGAAATTCATAAGGAATAAGATGATCTCTAAAGCAAAACTCAGGATGGGTTAACAGATGTCAGTGAGGTGAGAAAGTGTTTAAGTAACAATACTTTTTTATCTTCAGATGTATTTAGCTGTTGCCCAGAAAGAGGATTTGGTGACAGTGGCATGCCTTTTCATATATACTACTTATATTAATGATTCAAGTAACCATAATTCCTATGTATAAAACCACAAGTATTACAAGGCTAAAAGGGTGATAATTGTAATAAAACAGAGTTAAAGGCATAGAGTGAGGACTAGAAGGCCACAGTTCCAAAAGAGAAGTGACCACATGTAAATGTAAATGCTTATATTCTGATTCAAGATGGTTACCTCCTGGTAGTATTGCCCCTCCATATTTTCACAGACTCTATCTCAGCACACCTGTCACTCTAGATGAGGCAATATAGCCTCATTCTTTATTTTTCCAGGTGAAGACTCTGAAACAGCCATACAAATTCACTGGAGTTGGAACCAGATTAGGACTCTGCTCCTTGTTCGTTACACTGCCTAGGTGATTCAGTGATCACACAAAAAAGAATAATTCTAGCAATTTCTGAACTGCATCAGTAGCCTTATGAGGTATGGCAGCTAAAAATGCAGTGATGAGAAATATTAGGAGTCTGTAAACTTATCAATGAAGCACCATGCAATACTGACTCTCACCTGAGATGTTAACAATATACCTGAGAGTACATAAACTGCCTTGAACTCTCCAAAAGGTTATCAGAACTCAAGTGGATTAATAAAAATAAGAGATTTTTGACTTAAAGCAAATAATTTATAATGGTCTTCTATCCTCATTAATGAGAAAATCCTTGAAGACTGTCTAACAAAATATGAATAAGTGGTGAGAGCCAATATAGGTGACCATCTAATTTCCTGTTAACTAAGAAAGAACCTTTCATTCAACATGTGCTTACGGGGGACTATTGTGCACCCTCACCACAACTGCTACTAAGATATTATCTTCATGAATCATCACTACACATAAGTAAACCTTAAGTGGGAAGCAATGTCCCTATCATTGAGCTTCTAGAATGAGGTCATCTAATGCCATCCCATTTGCTACACTCCCCATGCACAATTGTAGTTATATAAAATAACGTTCTATGAAATCCTTGCTCCAAGCCTCAGTGTTGTATAATTTCATCCTTGTGTCTAATCATGCAGTATGATCAATAGACAGTGAGAGGCAATGAGGAAAGGTATAGAAAATGGAAGCGAAGGTTAGTGGTTTTCTGTGTCTCTGCTTCAATAATCCTCCTTTGCTATTAAAGGAGATATTTGATAGGGAGGTATATGGCTTAAAGGGGACTGTGAGGAGTATCAAGGAAAAGCAGAGTCTGAAGATGGTTTCTTGAAGATGTTAGACTAAGAAGGGAAGGCTGATTGTAAGCTTGATGGTGGTCAGCTCACACAGCCAGCCACTGCACACACTTCCTGTGGAACGTGATTGTAAGCTTGCTGGTCAGCTCACACAGCCAGCCACTGCACACACTTCCTGTGGAACATGATTGTAAGCTTGCTGGTCAGCTCACACAGCCAGCCACTGCACACACTTCTTGTGGAACATCATTGTAAGCTTGCTGGTCAGCTCACACAGCCAGCCACTGCACACACTTCTTGTGGAACGGCAGCTGTGCCAATGCCTCTGCTTGCTCTGCAGGAATTCTACTGTTTTGGTGAGATACAATCATTCAGCAGTTGCTATACAATGAGTTGTTCACACAATGATTATGAAAGAAGTTTCTATAGCAGTGGCTTTTAAATAAAAATGATGCACCTGTCAATTAATATTTTGTGACATGGGTTGTTTTTCTAGCATCTGGAATGCCAAATAAATTCTATCAACAATGTATACTTATGAACTGAGGAAATTACAAGGTTACGTAATTATTAACCCATTCCACTTAAAACATTTAAAATCACACATTTTCATTTTATACACTAAATGCCGTCATCAAATGTGAAGACAGCCTTGACCTTTTAAATCACATATTTTTATTTTATACACTAAACTCTGCCATCAAGCGTGAAGACAGCCTTGACCTTACTCTTAATTTAGAACATGGTCTCATTCAGAAATGTTCAAGAATAGAGATTTGGAAAACAATTCAGCAATAGAGTATTTTCCCAGCATGTCAGAGCCTTGAGTTCAATCTTCAGAAATGCAAAAAAAAAAAAGCTCATGGGTGGTACCAGTGCCAGGAATGTATAGTAGACCTTTTTCCTTGAATGAGAAATCACTCTCAAGTCAGCTGCTAAGGAACTCATACATTTATATTAATATTCTAGAGTTGCTAGAAATGAAAATATTTAAGGAGAAACTCAGAGTTGCCAGGAAAGTAAAATGAGTACAGAGAACGGGCGGAGGTCAAGAAACGAATGAGAAGCCAGAAAGGGAGGCAGTAGAGAACAGAGGCAGGGTTTGTAGCTCAGGATGACCAGTGCAAGGAGAACCAGAAGACAGAGCAGAAACAGGGAAACCTGGGTAGCCCAGAGCCTGAGTGAGGGACTGGAGGGCTGGAGTGAAAATCAAAATATGAGCAAAACCACTAAGCAATGATTAACAAAAACCTTTCAAACCTACAAATGAGGGCCAGGTCCTTCTGCTTACCCCTTGTTAAATGCACCAGATTTTCATATTGCTTTGTTCTTAAATTATGTAAGATGAATGAATAAGTTTCTTTAACAAAAGTACCTTAAGGTCACTACAGTCAATAGCTCACATAATTCTATCATAATTATAACTAAAAAAATTACAGCACAGGAGTCAGTAGAAAACTTTTAATATTACCATTAAATTTAAAAGACAGTGTTATATCTGGTATTAAACGCATTATATATTTTTGACAGATATAATATAGAGTTAGATAGCACCTGCCAAAAATGTAATTGGTAGATAATAAAAGTTAAAATATTTAATCAATTTATTCTATGCATATTTTAGCATATGCTGAATATATTAATGGTTTATTTCTTCACTGAGATGCAATTACAATAGTTGTACATATAAAATTAGTGTAATAGAGGAAGTGCATATGCACACACATTAAATATTATGTATATGTAACTCTGCCTCACAAGTTAAATAGAAGGAATCTGAAAAAAACATGATTACATCAAAATATTTATCAAATAATTTGAGAGGATGAAACAAACACTAAACCTTGTCCACACTATTCCCTGGTGGTAATGAATGAATTAATTAAATTCTTTTATGTGATAAGAATTATGTTAGGTGTTGGAGATAAAAAACGGAACTGTAGGCTGACATCTTCTGTCATGGAATTTCTATGCCATGAAACTTGTAATTGTAAACTGTGATAAGTAGCTAAAAGTGGATTATAGTGTTAAAGGTTTAATGAGAAATTATGACAGCAGGAATAGCAACTTTCAAAGTGTAATGACTGAATAGAATTACGGTAATTGTGATGGTTAGTTTTAATTGTTATTTTGATACAATCTAGAATAACCTGGAAAAGAAATCTCAGTGAGAGAGTGTCTAGATCAAGTTGGCTTGTGGGCCTGTCTATGGAGGATTTTTTTCAATTACATTAATTGAGATGGGAAGATCTGTCCATCATGAGTGACTCATTCCCTATGCAGGAGATCTGAACTTAATGAAATGGCGAGAGTGGTATGAGCACACACGTGTTGTATTAATTCACTGCTCTCTGCTCTCTCTTTACTGTGGATGTAATGACTGGTTTCTTCAAGTTCTTATTGTCTAGACTTCCCATACAGTGATGGACTGTAGTTATCATAGCACCAGGAAACAGAACAGAAGCAGTCAGTGAAGGGGACAGTATTTTAAAAATCCATGGAGACAACAGTGGACAGAAGAGTTTGGTGAAGTCAGAACTGAAAGAAGGAAAGGCAGCAAAGTGGGCTGTGGGGAGAAAGTTTCCAGGGGTACAGTGCAGGTCAGACCCTACAAGGCTTTACACACTGTATTAGGGGCTGTACCACAACCTAATGGGAAACCATAAGAACGTTTTAAAAATAGGAACCATGTGCTTAGTGTTTAAAGATCCATCTGGCCACAGTTTTGGAGAGTGGATGAGAGAACAAGATGTAGCTCATGAGTGGTTCGTGTGTGGTAGTATTTAGGCAGATGATGACAAACAGGTAGATTTTAGTTGTACATAGTTTAGAAGTAAAATTAATATTGCTCAAAAAAATCTCAGGTACTATTAAATAATGTGTTAGTCATGTTAAATAGACAGTGTTATCATGTCATAGTTTAGTGGAAATTCCTTACAAGTGAGGTATTACTGGCTTTAGACTGACAGTCCTTAGGACTTATAGGACATTTGTAATTCTCTATAAGTGCATTCATCTTTTTTTATTTTTTTGTCTACATTTTGCTCAAGAACATTTCCTTTCAAAGATCATGCTTTGGATTTTGATGCATACATATTTTCCTCTGGAGTCAGACACTGCCCTCCAGCACTATTACTGCTGTCTTTCACATCAAGCCTTGAGAGGGTTCCACATGATGTCTTTACTTGGTCACTTATACAGCTATTTAGTCTTCAACAAAACATCACCACAGCAAAATGACTTAGCCAAAGTCACCAAGAACACATAGGAAAGACATGTTTCCAATCAGGGAATCATTAAATAAAATAATATATAGTTATTGGAAATAGTACTTGAAAAGACTAACATTTGTGACAATTATTCTCTTATTTGTACGTATGCCTCTCTCTTTAATATTCCATTTTCTGTAATTACTAATGAGTCAAAGAGAGTTAACTATACTGCATTTTCGTATTTATTCGACAGCTCTGTAAGGACTGGGGAAATAACATGCAATCTGTACTGACTAATGTTAAGCCTCTGACTTGGCACTGTCGTTCCTGAGTCCCAGTTGCCTGTCACCGTGGATAATTGAGAGTTGGCATGGTTACTCCCAAACCGATTTTCAATGGCCACACATAAATTGCTCTGATTTTTGAGATTATACTTATTCCATTCCATCTGTTCTCTTCATTTTTCAAGTCAGTTGTCAAATGAAACGCGTGCGTCCCAACTAAAAGATTGAGAAGTTTTGCACGTGTTATCAGGATGAATGAAATAATTCTGTATCAGGCTAATGTTCAGGAAAGTTCCATAAGGTGAGCCACAGGAAACTTCACAGGAAGTACAGCGACAGGTTGACAGTCGCTTTGTAATGATGATGGCAAAGTGCCTCAGTGTAATATCAGGATTTAGCAGCCTTGCCTTAGTTCTGAATATTAAATATTAAGCATAATTGCCAAGAAAACTTTAATAGTAAAATTCTGAAAACACATTTCAATTCTGACCCTGCTTTTCCCATTTATTCTAGCAGCTTTATTGTAACTAAAATTAAAAAGCACATGATAATAAAGAAAAGTAGAACATAATCCATTGATGTAGCTAATGAATACTTCTTTTCTGTCACCACTATGATGACTTTTATCTTTATATAATGGTTTTATTTTTTATTTTTTATTTTTTTGGTTTTTTTTAAGATTTATTTATTTATTATGTATACAGTGTTCTGTCTGCATGTATCCCTGCAGACTAGAAGAGGGAGCCAGATCTCATTACAGATGGTTGTGAGCCACCATATGGGTGCTGGGAATTGAACTCAGGACCTCTGGAAGAACAGCCAGTGTTCTGAACCTCTGAGCCATCTATCCAGCCCTCTTTTTTTTTTTTCCTGAGACAGGATTTCTCTGTGTAGCTTTGCGCCTTTCCTGGAACTCACTCTATAGCCCAGGCTGGCCTTGAACTCACAGAGATCCACCTGGCTCTGCCTCCTGAGTGCTGGGATTAAAGGCATGTTTTATATATAAGGTGGTACTGCCAATCAAGTTTAGAAACATATTTTTCATAGTGTCTAAATCCTACTAAGAACAACTAATGTACTTCAGGTTATGGGAGGATGAAAACAATAAAATCGCTAAATCAATCAACTTCTATTCAGAACTATTGATTTAAAGGTAAAGCAGGTTTTTTTTTTCCTTTGTGATACTTTCGTTATGAAATCTAGCGATTTTGCATTCCTTCATATATCTATACTTTCTGCAATCAAGAGGTGGGTAGGGTCTGGCATCACACCTCTTGAACCTGGGCTGGGTTTAGAACCTGCTTTCTAGTAGAACACTGTGGAGATGCGGCCTGCTAGTTCAGAGGCAAGCACCCCAAAAGCCCTTACAAGTTTCTGCATATTGTCTTTGGACCCTTGCCTTGAGAAAAGTCTGTGATCACTCTTTGAAAGAGAGCAGCCACCTAGAAAAAAAGACACAGCGTCTTTTAAAATCCAACACAGATTACTTACCTTCAGCCAACATTGTATCTTAGAAGTGATATCTTAGCAAACCAGGCAGGATCAATGTGACTAGAGAATCCCTGAGCTAAGCCACAGAAAAACATGCTAAAAACATCAACATTGGTTTGGGGTTATTTGTTTTGTACAAGTAACTAATAACCCTGAATATTTTATTTACTTGTTTGGAATGAAAGTTAAGAATTAACTTTATGCAAACAAAAATTAAGCAAAGTAATGATGTCAAAATACCAATATTTTGTATATTTTTCATAGTTTGGCTATTGATGAATTAGTTTTTTATAAAACATCTTTTATTCATTAGGCATGTTTTTGATCCCTACAGCTATCCTGTTAAGTAGGAATTGAATGCTTATAAAGGAAAAGCCCATGGTAAAGAACACATACAGATTCACACAGATGGTATAGCAAGATGGGGTACAATACAGCATACAGGAAGGTGTGATTCATTTACCCTAGTTACAGTACACCACGGGCACCAGAAGAAGTTGTCAATCTAGTCGCTCTTTGGAGTGCTACTGGACAGGCCAGAAGCATATGTTCCTGTTCTATAACATGAAATGTGGTTGATTTTGGTCCATTCATGAGTTCACTTTACCGTGGGTATACATCTATAAACTCAGCCAAAAATATAAAATGTCCCAGCTAGTGTGGACTTCTCCGGCTGGTAAAGAGACTTGTTGACTGCCCTAAAATGTTCAGAAGAAAAGTTTATGAACACTGCATAAATTGTTTCTTTGACCATTTTCTCATTCAATTTTAAGTGGCCAAAATGTCATGGCTTCCTTTCAATTACTCAAGTTTTTTGTGCCTTTACCATGACAACAGGTAAATAAACAGCTGACTAAAGTGACCACATTTTTCTGTGTACTAGATCCTGGAATACGTGGAGTCATAATCATTGTTTCTTGGGGCAAATAATTGCTATTGGTTGTCAGATTGGGTATAATCATGATATACACTGCTAGAAGTCTATGTTTCAGTTATTTATTCATGGGTGACATTTGTGGTATTAGTGTAAAATAATATTGTTTCATCTTTTAAGTTTGGTTATAAGTTAAATGTATGTTGTAATCTATCAGAAATAAATGAACAAAATTCTACCAAGTACATTACCAACCCCACTTTTTTTTTTTCTTTTTGAGGTAGGGTTTTTCTGTGTAACAGGCTTGGCTGTCCTGGAACTCACTTTTTAGACCAGGGTGACCTTGAACTCCCAGCGATTCACCTGCCTCTGCCTCCCAAGTGCTGGTTTTAAAGGCTTGTGCTACCACCGCCCATCGCCCAACCCTACTTATTAGCTTAGTATTTGCATATCATTATTACATGCAGGACATAGTATCTGCTGATGCTGCTACATTCTAATTCTAAAAAATCAGAAGAATAGTAAGAATGGGTTCAATACTGCTTTTTCACTCGACTAAAATCCAACATGAAGAACTAAGCCAAATACATGAGTGGAGACATTTTCTAATACGCATTGGCCATCTCTCCCATTGAAACAACAAAAGCAACCACCAGAGAAAAACACTGCTGCATGTAACTAATGCAAGGGAACTCAACATTAATAAAATCAACAGGAGGGCTACACACACACACACACACACACACACACACACACACACACACACATTACATTTTAAGATGGTAGCTGAAAATTTTAATTATATCAGCTGAAAATTGCCTGATGTGGATTTCTGAATAAAGATACAAATGTTTGGATACATGGCTTAATTTTCTAGTACTAAAGTAAATATATACATATGCATGTAGGTATATAATTCGAGGTTATGAACACATCTTTGTAATTTTACTTATTTGAATTTTATACATTTTATAGAATTTATAGAATGAAATGGTATGTATTTAAAGGAACCAAGTAGAAATAGGGTTCAGTGGAATATTTTTTCCAGCAGATACTTTTCAGTAAAAGATATGTACAGTGTTTATATAACCGGAATACTTGGCTAAACATAATTTTCTGACTTATAAACATATATCATGTGGAATTTCAGCATGTAAAGAGGACTCTGGTAACAGCAGGACAATAAAAATCACATCACTGGCAATTTACAAGGTCTAGTTTTCCAGCAGTGGTTTTAAGAGCATGTGAGCCATATGCATTTGTTAGTTTTGTAGCCTCTTTATTGTTATTAGCTTAACGTAGTGTGGGAGAAAACATCAATAAACAGCATAGTGGAAACAGGTCATTTCTATAAACCTAAACAAGAGTCACCACATCGTGGACACTCAAGGCCAGAGGATGTTTCAAGTGCTACAAGCTGTCAGCACCTCCCTGGCTCAGTTTACAAAGATATAACTCACTTTTTCCTTTTTTGTTTGTTTGTTCTAAAATTAAAAGATTTGAAAATCTTGTTCATTTTAGTTTCCCAAACAAGAGTGTGGAAAGTAGCTGGAAAATTTAGGTCCTTACTATATGTGTCCATGGTCAATATCACTCAATAATAAATCAAAACCAAGTGCATTTTAGGTAATAAATCAGGAAAGATATGGCTGCAGTAATGGTTGCAGCTGTCATTCTTTGTCTGAAATGGTGTTTCACAACAGGTTTAGCAGGGCCAACTTTTCAATGACATTTACCTTATGTGTATGAATGTTTTGCCTACATATATGTATGTACCACATGTGTGTGCTTGGTGCCTGCACATGCCAGAGAACATTAGCATTGAACATGGCATGGAAAACTTAAAAAAAAAAAAGCTGTCTTCTTAGAGAATCCTATCTTATAAATAACTGCTTTTGAGAGGACTAACTACCCTTATGATGAGTTTCACTTTGGAAATGACTTGGCTCAATACTATACAAGGCTCTTGTATAGAATTAGAAGTAGCCATTCACAGGAGTATAGTCAGACCCATAGGTACCTACAATTCACATCCTTGGATTCAACCAAGGATCAAATCTATCCAGAAAAAAAAAATTTGCCTGGATGACACGGGTGTTGGGTAGGGAATTATTATACACTATTGGTATGAGCATAAACTCATGCAGCTATTTTGGACATTAGTCTGGAGGCCTCTCAAAAAATTAGAACTAGAACTACCATATGACTCAACTGTGGAACTCCTGAATATATAAGCCAAAGGACTTTAAAGTCTACTATGGAGATACTTGCACACCCATGTTCATTGCTACTCTATTCATAATACATAGGAATAGAATAAACCTAGATGTCCATCCACTAATGAATGCATAAGGAAAATGTGGGATACATGTACACAACAGAATTTTATTCAGCTGTTAAGAAAAATGAAATCATGAAATTCGCAGGCAAACGGATCAAACTAAAAAAAATATACTGAATGAAATAAGCTAATTAAAAATATAATTAAGGAAAAAAAGGAGTTCAAATAGAGGCGCCCTATAAGGGTTGACAATGCTTCTCCCACAAGACATGGGCTATTAAAAGAAAATTATTATTACTTGGCATGTGATACCTCCCTGAGTTATTGGTCATGGCGCCTCCAGAGACTCACAAAATAATTTAGGCTCTTGTTGCTGCTCTTGATTTTCCCCCACTGTATGGTAAGACCCTCTTGCTGAAGACACCATGTATTTTGGCTGGAGAACACAGAGAAACCAATCTTGAACTTACTGGGAAATGTCATCTCTGCTGGCTAGCTTTCATAGAGCCTGAAGGTGCTATGTAGGCTCTAGTGAGAGAAAGATGTCAATGATCTTACTCAGCACTGGACCTTATACAATATGGACCTCTCAAGTAAGATATTAACACCGACACAATGGTGACACATGGAGGTCACCAATATCTTTCTGAGTGTTGATTTTTGACATGTTCAGAGGAGTCTTCAAACCAATCCCCCATGGATGACAAGGGACAAACAGACCTGTACTTCATAAATCAGGAATTCTTTAAAAAAAAAACAGCGCATCTGTAACCTGGACTTTTGTGGAACCTCTTGGGCATTCTAGTGAGTAAATTAGGCTGAAGTCTTATTTTCTAGCTATGACAAAATAGCAGATTTCTGAACTTGGTTTCCATTGGCTGTAGAAGCAACACCTGGAAACCAACACAGCATGCTATCCATCAGAGTCAATATTATCTTTTACCATAACCATGTGTCCTTTGTAGATATGAAGTTCCTCACAACTTCTTGAATTATTTAGTCCACAATCAGTGTATTGTGTCACTCAAAGTCACCAAGTTTTAAATATGGGAAAGAAGAAACTATAATAGTTGAAGAAGAAGAAGGTGTTTTGAAAGTAATTATATACTTATTCTTCCACAAGGAATTGATATCAAGTGTAGCTGGTTGATTTTGTTCAGAAAAAAAAAATGCATTGCGAGCAACCCAAGAACCCTATGCTCTTGTCACACCAAATTGAGAGCTCTCACAGACTTTTCTTTTTTTAATCTCATAACCAAAGTCAACCACATGACCTTAATTATTCATCCTATGGAAAAATACATGTTTTATGGATCAGACATAGACATAATTCAAGTGTTTTTTTCAGTTTGCAATACCGAAAAGGGTCAAACATTGAATGTATAGTAAATAGTAATCAAAGCATAACTTTCTAAGCATAAAGGTGATTACATGAATATTAAATCTGACTATAAACTGTCAGGATTATGATTCTCGTTAAAGCCACTGCCTTTCTCTCTGATGCTTATTTCTTTCTACCGTATTTAAAGTAGTCTCCATAAATGTTCCCACCTTATGGTAGAAGGGACTGCTTGAATGCATCACTCAATAAACATGAGGAAACAGAAGGAAAATCTTAGGAGCAAAATACACTGAATGTGTGTTCTTTTTAAATGTTTGACTAGCATATATTAATTATACATAATAATGGATTTTATTATGGCATTGTGATGCATGTACATAATGTATTTTCTCCATATGCAGTCTGTGAGAATCTGTTTATTACCACAAAATACCAGCTATGTTCAGAGAAAAAAATAACCAAGTTTTAAGGGTATTGGTGACTAAATTATAGAAAGCATATTATGCCTTGCTTAGTTTCACTTATTTCTACAGATAAAATCCTACTAATTAACAAAAAAACCCCATAGAAATAAGACCTAAAGACATGGCCTGATAATACCCATTATTCTAAAGCAAAAAATATTCAAGGGATTTCTAAAAGATCCACTTAAAATGGTTATAATTTTAATGGATTTTTTCCCTCAAGTGCATGGTTATTATATGGCTCTCTCTCTCTCTCTCTCTCTCTCTCTCTCTCTCTCTCTCTCTCTCCCTCACTTCAGTGAGGGAAAGTAATTATCATGTAGCTTACAACATATGTAATTTGTCCTGTAATTATAGAAGATACTCATTGTCTCTATAAATACTTATAGGAGAGGCAGATAACTGATCACTGCCAAGCAAGCTGCACACAAGCAATGCTGGCTGATTTGGGACCCCCTTTCCACCAGCTGAAGCTGTGGATTTGTAAAGGAAAGAGTGTTTAAATGCTTTTCAAGGACTACAAGATGACTTAGTAATTATTTCTTAGGATAAAACCCTGCTTAAAGGTATGAAATGCCAAGTTCAATTTGGTGAGAGTGTGATATGATGGCACTTGGGTTACAGGGATGATGTCTGTCCTTGGTCCCTCAAGGCCACAGTCTACCAGTATCTATCTTCCTTTGAGCGCCAGGGTACCCATGTCCGTAGACCACAACCACCTGACTGTCTCTGCTTGCTTCACTAGCAGGAGCTCAGGGATGAATGGGGGTACTTCTTGCCAAGATTCTCACATGGGACTGATTGCCTTGGAAAAAGCGCTTCCTTGTTTGAAGCCTTCCCCACACTTTTCTCTGTCTTTGCATCTGTAACCTTGTGGCATTGATAAAAGTGTCTGCTGAAGGGTGACCCAAGGCCTTTAAAAGTTTTGTGAATGAGTTTCTTATACATCATCCATACTTTTTAATCACCCCTTTAATTAAACCTTTTGGAATAATTCTGATTTTAGTGTGTGCTGTCTTTTCTGTAACAGCTCTTTAAAAAAATTATTTTTCTTAATTTCCCCTTAGGAAAACTTCCACTAATAAACCAGTGTCCATGCTAACAAAACTTTTAGCCAGAGACATACTCATAGTGGACCAATGGCACCATAACATAAAAATACAATGCCCAATAAGTATTTGCATCTTTTACTATAAATTGAATAAATTTAACTAAAAATGTCTGACCACTAAGTAAATTTTGAACAATTTCTGTCAATCACCAATATATGAAGACTCCTCTAATTGATGTGTTTTTAGTTTCACTATAAAATTATAACATATGTTGTATAGAACATACAAAAGCAAAATGTCACATTAAACTATTTTGGGAACATAACTCATCTTTACAAACACATATAGAAAGGATTACCTTTTCACCGGTTTCTCCTTTGATGCCTTCAAGTCCTTGTTCTCCCTGTAAAAGAAGAGTATGATGTAAATTAATAAGAATAGTACTTACAGTTCATGGAAATTTTTATAATAATAGTGATATTTCTAAGAATAAAATCAGTGATTTAAATAATTCCTTGTGATATGAAGATCTAAGTCAATATTAAACAACATGAAGTCTGAATAATAAAAAATACTCAAGGAACAGTTTTTTGGATACTTCCCTACCTTCTAAAAAAATCTCATCTCCCTAAAGCCACACACCCTGCATGTTAAGCACCTGAGAATGGTACCATCTAGATTTGCTTTGAGAATTGAATTAAGCAGTGCAGGCCAACTTTGATGTTCTCGCTGTCACTAGCATCTCATTAAATGCAGAAGACAGACTTCTCTGAACCCTACCTTCCACATAAGTGTCTAATGAGAGGTTCATGATGAGTAGGTTTAGAATTAAACCTTAGAGCCCAAACTCTATCCCTGAGCCTGCAGCCCCAGGCTCCTCTCTGTTCTGCTCATGTGACTCACAGTCACAAAAAGAGCTGTTCTATATGCCATCCTTTAAATCTAAAAAGTACAAGTTTCCCCCCCCCCAGCCGAATCCTTTCTAATTTCATGTTTATTTTCTGATTTGATTTGTCATAGATAGATTGATGACATTACCATCAAACCTTTAGTAAACACACACTGAGAGCCTCCTACATGTCAGGGACCTATGGTTGCATAGCTGGGAGGTGAGTGTTAGAGAGGGGTTTTATCTGAAGTTCCCTCACTGGGGATCAGGGCATAAAGCATCCAGCCAGTATCTTCATAGGAACCAATACTGAAGCCAGGCAGTGGTGGTACACGTCTTTAATCCCAGCACTTAGGAGGCAGAGGCAGGCGGATCTCTGTAAGTTTGAGGCCAGCCTGGTCTACATAGCAAGTTCCAGGACAGGCTCCAAAGCTATACAGAGAAACCCTGTCTGCCTAAAAAAAAAAAAAAAAAGAGGCTGATATTTGTGTTTAAGTTAAGAAAAGATATTGTGCAGACCAGTATGCCCTTGAGTTCACTATGTAGCTCACAATGGCCTTGAACTCCTGTGATGGAGATCACAGAAGTACTGGGATAACAAATAAACACATGCCACCATACCTAACTAGAGATGAAAAGTTTCTGATCTCAGCTTTACTGCCTCCATAAAGTGGTGCATGATACAACTAAAATCCACATGTATTATATAGATTAACTCACTCTTATTATCTATATATAGAAAATGTATCAGTATATTAGCATTTGCATATAGTTAAGTAAATGTATATAATGTGTGTAGAAACACGATTAAATAATTATTTCCTGCTTCCTTTGTTCTCAAGACATTATCAGCAAACAACAGATTAGTTCATAGGTATTTTTTATCACTAATGCATGGGCCTACCTTTCTTTTAATAGTGTTTCCCCTAAAATTTAACTCCATCTGGTAACTCAAGCTGACACTGAAGCTGTTAAATGCCCCTAGCGCACTGGCCACGACGTCAGCATGATGCAGCCACCACAAACAGCTGCTGGAAAGTCCAAAACAATTTCCCAGCAGATAAATCTGCACATCCCTTGGCTTGTAACTCAGCTCACAGATGCAGCACATGCTGTACCAGTGGGGTTTGTCTAGAACTGCTGTGAAGAGACTCGGGAGCGTGCGGTTTCACAGCTCCCAGATCAATCTTGTTATCTCTACGGGGCTATGTAAAGAAACTTTTTTTTTTAAAGCTATAACTATAAAGGAAAGTATATCTTTTCAAATGACATTTCCAGCTATGGAAAAAAAAAATAAAACATAGATGCATAGCAACTTCAGACATTTTGTTATTAAAACCTGTAATGCTTCGCCACAACATGTTTGGCTTTGGGGCACATCTAAAATTGCATCAATAATGCTCTCCCCCGTGGTGGGATTGTCTGGGCTGCACCGTGGCAGCTGGCCCCACCTGAAGTGACTCCTCTTCCCTCCAGGAATCTGGAGTATATTAGTTTCTGTGCATCCAGTAGTGCTTGGCACATGGAATTGAGCTTGTTCCCAGAGAGAGAATGCAGTCCTTGGACAGATAGTAAAGGATGCAGAGGAAGTTCATTTTGGTGAAGAGAAAGCTGTCAGGCACAGAAAGACTTACCCTGGAAGGTGAAAAACTTCTCCTTCATCATGAATATGAATGTACCATTCTGAAGGGTTTTTTTTTCTTTATAGGGGATTGAATCTATAGCCTCATACAGGCTAAGCAAACACTCTGCACTGAACTATCCCTCCAGCCCTCTTTTGGCTTTTCATTTTGTGGCATGATCTCACTAAGTTGTCTGAGCTAGCCTTGGACTCACTGTATAGGCTGGCAGGCTGTGAACATGCAATATTCCTGCTTCAGCCTCCCCAGTAGCTAGGATTATCAGTCTGCACTGCCAGGCAAAAGCAGAACGGTGTGTTTTGAAGAGCTTGGTTGTGTGTGATCCTTGTACTGTTAGATATTTGGTGTCATTATAAGCATTTTGCTTAACCTAACCTGAGGAACACAACATGTGCAAATACAGAATAACAGCAGAAGACACTGTGCCTTTGTTCCCTCTGATTGATAAGTCACAATGTTCCTGGTGCAGCCCTTAGAAGGCAGCACTACTGATTCTTCAGGAAATCATGCTGTTAACACCCTGGAACAAATGTTTCCTTGAGAGGTCTCCCAGAAGGAAGTGCTTCTTTGAGGCCTCTTTGGAAAGACTGGTTTATTAGCTTACTTTGTGGGAAACATTATAAAACCTATTACCTTTTGACCAAGTAAGCCTGGAATACCATGTAAGCCATTTTCACCCTAAAAAGAGTAACCAAAATAAGTCTCATTAGTCACAAATGATACCAAAAAAGACCCCCCTCCACACACACTCACACCTTTTTTTTGTTTGTTTGTTGGTTGGTTGGTTTTTGTTTTTGTTTTTCCAAGACAGGGTTTCTCTGTAGCCCTGGTTGTCCTGGAACTTGCTTTGTAGACTAGGCTGATCTGGAACTCACAGAGATCTGTCTGCCTCTGCCTCCCAGGTGTTGGGAATGCTGTAGTGTTATGAGGAAAGGTAACTTTTTTCTGGATATCTGTCACATGTAGGGTCTTCCAACTTTCTGTCATGTCACAACTCCAGGACAATCATCTCAAATTTTAAGGTAAAGGAATGGGGGCTCTGAGATACTAAAGTGCCAGTCTCAGGGTTATCCAACTTATAATATCACCTGAGATGTCTAGTGTGTGCTTAATGATTCCACAGCCTGTGTATTTCATGTGCTATTTAGTAATATGTATCTCCTTTCTTCCTTTCTTCCTTTCTTCCTTCCTTCCTTCCTTTCTTTCTTTCTTTCTTTCTTTCTTTCTTTCTTTCTTTCTTTCTTCCTTTCTTCCTTTCTTCCCTTTCCCTTCCTTCCTTTCTTTTTCTTGGCTTCTCTGGGCATATTAATAAATGCTTTTTATGGAGTAGGCATTGTTTCCTGAACAAACATCAGAAAGCTACTACTCTCATAATCATCTTATATAGATAGGTACACAGTGACTGGACTTCAAACTCTTGCCCTTCAGCTGTGGCCAGTGTCCTGCCTTTCTACATGGTCTCTGGCAACCGGTTTAATTGTGGTTTATGTGTCTTACCTAATATGAGATATCATATATGCACATATGCAGATTCTTATCACATAATGGACATGCTTACTTCCTTATCTGTATCTGTTGACTGCTGTGAGGTCAATTCTGAAGTCATACCAAAGGCAATTCTACATGAGACAGTTCCCTTTCCGCTTGTCTGGCTCCTGTCATGGGCATGAACATTTTCAGCAGATGCCGATCATGTTCCATTACTGGAATTCTTGGTCACTGCACTGGCAAGCCTGCTCTGTGAACAGCACACCAGCTAGAAGGAGATACTCCACGGGATGTGTAAGCATTCTCAGTAAACCCTTGGGCATATACTTCAGTCTAGGAATTCACCATGGCTCCCACCTGTCCAGATTCAGGCAGCTCAAAACAAGCGAACAATGCTACGATCCGCTCTATCGCTGTGAAATATTTATAAAATTCACCTTAATAGCAGTTTTTGAGCATTACTGAAAATGCAGTATCATTTCTAAGAATTGTGTGAAGGAAGTTTAAGTATATTAAGAAGAACATCATATCTTTGAAATTTAAAATAATAGTGAGATACTCTGCCTAAATGTGGAGATCTTAATTTTATTACTAATACATTTTTGGAAAGTTTTACTGTTCCTTTTTTTTTTTTTTTAAAGACGGGTGTACTGCCATATACACGCACGCATATTATTTTAAGACCTAAGGTTTTTTTTTTGTTTAGATTAAATATCAAAGTATTCTATAGTGTAGCTGCTGTTGGTATAGTAAGCAGAAAATTTGGTTGTGATATGTAATTACATGTGGAAGCGTCAAAAACAGCATAATTATCAGTGTACTAAGTATTTTTACCCCTTAACAGTTATTACGGTTCTTGACCCTAGGCACTAGGCAAGACAAGTAGAAAGCCGCAGTAATATCTCATAAAGAGATAATGAAATCGCATTAAGTATCTGACGCCAAGAACATTCTATGGAAATGAGCTTCTATTACTCACCACTGAACTATGTCCACTTGTCCCTAAGAAGCAGATTATTTTCCTCAGTTGATCCGATATAATATTTTATATCATATTGCAAATTACTCAAGATAACAAGATACAGCATAAAACCCACTAAAGCACAATAATGTGGTATTTACCCCGAACCCGAACAGCCCGTTTTGGAGAAAAGAAAGTGGTGATAGTTCTTCCTCTCTTCTTACGAGCAGTGAACTTTTACAAATCATGTTCCCAGAGCACTGGCACGGGTGTGTCTTTAGCTGATGTTTTGTGCTTATTGTAGTCAAAATATGGTGTTCCCCCATGGCAAGTGTTAATCGATCTCTCCTCTTTCCCTACTTAGTGATTTAAAATCACTTCTAATTGTCTTCAATCCAACAGAGCAGTGTGAGCATAATTGTTCCCATCGCTATCTCAAAAAAAAAAAAAAAGGGGTGGGGGGAAACATGTGAATCACCATAAAAACTTAAAAGGACATAGTCCAAGCATGCTAATGACAAGTGTTGATTCTGTAAATTTTTATTTATACGTCTATGCCAATAGCCGCACTCTGAAACATGGGAGCAAAACCCACAGATGTGCAGGCAGTCGGGGTAAACCCAACTTTACTTACAAAATCAGTACTTGACTATCACTACGGGAAAAGCACATATCTATTTTACGTGTGTGTGTGTGTGTGTGTGTGTGTGTGTGTGTGTGTATGTGTGTGTGTGGTGTGTTTCTGAGTTCCTGCTTCCTTTTTCTACCAGTATCATCCTAAAGAAGACATAAATGCTTCTCCTTTATCTTTCAATCAAGATTTTAGTTCATTATTGGAAAAAATGTGATCAATAGTTTCAAAGAAATCATACCTTTCAACACTGATTTCTGAGGACATTCTTTTTAATACAGTCCTTTTAATTCCTGGAACACATATGGTGTGAGGAGAGAATTGACTCCTAAAAGTTGTCCTACGACCTCTCCGTGTGCACCATTCACAACTGAACATGCACTCTTCCCAAATTAAATAATACATAAACTGTATTTGTACACCAAACATCATTATAAGCTTCTAATTAACTTTTTCTGTCTGATTCACACTATGGAGCACAAATAAAAAAAGATACATATATGCTTATCGAATTAAAGCTTTCTGAACCTAAAATCCTGCCCACTAGTTTTATTTCTGTTATCTTAAATTATAGGAGAAAAAAATCTTCCAGATCTTATATATAATATCTATTTGGGTCAATATCAAGGCTTCCATTCAGCAAACCATTAGCAATAGTTTGGAGTCTTCATATTATGGTCCTGCTCTCTGGGTATACATTAGCCAGTCAATACATCTCTTAAAATGTGGCTTTCAAAACTCAGCATAATGTGTCAGAAATGGTCCCACACAGAACACAAAGCAAGGCCATAAGCTACACACACACACACACACACACACACACACACACACACACTCACTCACATATGCACACCATACTGTTTTGGATGCTAAAGTGTGCTTCTATTAGTATAGTTTGCTTCTAAAAATGTGTTTGCATATACTGAGTTTGTATCTAAGTATAAGCACTACTAATATTTCCTTTCAAAGGAAAAAATTGTATTTTCAATCCTTTTTCAAATTAGACAAATGTAAGTTACATTGGGCTTTAAAAAGAACTGAACAATTTAGAAATTATTTGTGGAAGTAGTAAAAGTTTCTTCCCATACCTAGTGAAATTAGGGAGACAGGGACTTTTGTAGGATCTTATAAAAATCTTGGATTCCATGAAATTGATATGATCTTTTTAAAGTGGGCCTGTCAGAAACAAAGATTGGGGCTTATTATATCGTCAAATACAGGTTAAAGACCGTCTCCATAAATTTGAAACTGCAAAACCCTGGTAGGGAAATCAAGACATTTAATCTGACTCATCTACTGAAAGATCTGATGTGTGGTCACTGACCCCGGCATCGAGCAGTCCACCAAGTGAAAGATGATTTAAGATATAGAGCACAGTGCCATCAGGCAGCTCCTAATTGAGGACAGTGAGACACCAGTCACAGTAAGCCATTTCCTGTCCAGAGTATTCCTCGTGATGAGTAATTTATAGTGTGACTCCGTATCAGTTACCTCTACTAGAGCTTAGCCGTGCCAAAGCCACCAGTTAACTTAGTTTTAGCCTTGCAGTAAATGATCATGGAGCCTTGGAGGATGAAAACTTCCTAGCAACGATAAAAGAAACTAAGGAGATTTTCAGTCTGAGCCTGGGTGAAAAGAAAGCTGGATAATGAAGACAGGCTCTGCTTAAGCGAGCAGGAAGGGCAGGTGATGAGGAAACGGGAAGCAAATTCTGGAGCTGTACGCACTGTCCCTATTACATTTTGTTCTAGGAAGCAGCACTTCTAAGCTTTGCTAGGTAGAGTAGAGAGTCTCCTTCCCCGCTACTTCCCTGAAGTTTGCTTCTGCATAAAGCCTTGGGAGTTCTTACTAATGCATCTTCCTCATTCATCCTTCAACATAGTTGTCTAACGGTTGTCTTTTATTTCCCTCTGGTACTTTGGGGCTAAGTTTCCTTGAGTTCTTCATCGTTCAGCTCGCACTTATGAAGATTCTATCAGCATGGGTGTCCTCTGTTGGTCCAAGTGTAGGCATCACAGAGATGAGAGAGACCATGATTCCTCCTATTCCAGGAGCTCCCAGGGATATAGATGCAGAAATAATGGTGATGTAAACAAAGTACTATGTGAGGAGAATGGAGGAGCTACCAAGTTTGCTTACTGGACCAAAAGGTTTCATAAAAAGCTGCGTGAACTTTGAATGTAGTAATCTGTGATAATGATGGAAAAGGATCTGAATATCAATCATCTGAATTCATCATCAATCTTTCAAATTTACCTGACAGCTTTACCTAATTGTATACTGGTACAATTCACCCTGGCTTGGCTGGCTGAAAGATGCTTCTGATTCAGTCACTTCAAGAAAACTGTACTATTTAAAGTCATAGATGTCTTAGACAACAGCATTTTTTTCTTTAAATCCACTCTTCAGTATATCAGTAATCTACACCAAGAATAAGATAATTAGCCACTAAGATATGTAATTGGTATGTACTAGATACCAATTGCACATTAAACCAAAAAGGGGCATTAGCAGCCTGGGTTCCTGAAATCTGGCTGTTTGGTAAATAAAAGTCAAGTGCTTGGGTGCCAGATACGCTGCATGTGTTGAGCTCGTCATCCATCTGTCGCGGTCTCCGCCAACTGCTCTACTTGGGATGTGAGTGGAAGGCATTAGAGGGAATAAGAAACCATTAAGAGATGAAGTCAGCTGCAGAGGGAGCAGGTTTCTTTTTCCTATCCCTCTATTACTCTGTCCTTCTTACATTTCTGCTCAATTCAGTGATGTATCACCATACACCTCCTGAGAAGACAATGTCAAGACATTCCACATAAAAGCTAGAGTTTTTCCCCAACAAAGTTTTAGCCTTGGAGCTTTAGCCAGTAAAACTAGAAAGTAGAGTAACGAAACTGTAATTTCTGTGGTTATTTTCTATAAATATTGGTTATTATAAGAATTCCGATACTATGTCTGGATTTGATAAGATCTTCATTATAAACATGTTTTTAATACACAGATATACAGTTGATTATTTTTTGTAAAATACAAGTTGATTATATAACTAATTGATAACCCTAAAAAACTATTCTCAGTTTTTATGGAAAGGTAAAACATGACCACTTTGGGATTTCATTGTTTTTCTTACAAACAGCACATTTTTGATTAGTAATGAATGCTTGATATAAATGTAAAAATGGTATTTTTGTTAGCATAAAGTTCACATCTATTTTATCAGCCTCGACAAAATATCCTATCATCCAACATGAGCTGTTGTATTTTTGTTAGTACAAAGGTCACATTTGTTTTATCAGCCTCGACAAAATACTCTATTGTCCAAGATGAGCTGAACAAGAATGATACCGATTGACATGCTACACTGGATGGGGGAAAGTCCATGAGGCTCCAACCCTACACAAAGAACTGCAATCAACTAAGGAATGTTGAGGGCAGGAGAAACGGTCTTCCTCCGGGTTATCCAATACCAAACGCCCAGCTCTGAAAACACGAATGCAAGTCACATTACAGAGACTGAGCAGGTTATATTTAGGAATATATTGGTATATACATAGATATATGTGCATGGCATAACAATTTAAAAAGAGGCCATGAATTTAAGGAGAGCAAGAAGGGGTATAGGAGAGTAATTGGATGGAGGATGGGAATGGAGAAATATAATTATACTATAATCTAAAACAGTTTTTTTCTCTCATTGGATAAAGTTGTGTGTTCTTATTTATTGATTTCAGTTTCTAGAATAAATTATTATGTGCAAATACATATTAAGATTTTCTTTCTTAACTTAGGGAGAAACTGTGGAAATAGGCTTAACTCTGATTGTCCGTGGAAAAATTAGGTGAAAGTAGAAATGCAGAGAGGAAGCCAAATGACTTAAACAAAAATTATTTTCACTAAATGCCTATAAGTTTCTTAGTCTCTGAGGTATTAACGCCACATCTGGACCAGGCTAGAGCGGAACTCATTAGGATTCACAACAGCTACAGGACTTGTCTGCACGTACATAAGCTGAAGCAGCATCTGCCTTTATTTCCTGGAGCTGCAGTATTCTCACAATGTCTTTTTAGGGAAAATCGAGATTCAAACATCACCATCATTTCGTTTCCCAGCAAAAAAGAAATGCAAAGACAATGAACAGTGGATCAACCATGTTTGTGCTCATGTAAGTGCTATGACTAGGGGCCCAGAGTTTATGGAGAAAAGATGCACCATCCAACGTTCCATATAATGAGGGTAGTTTAGCTGCTTATCATGACAGGTGAACCAGCAACTGGCCCATTGTGTTATTAGATGTAATTCTTCAGCATCTTAATGCATATGGCTTTTTACCATTACATGTTATTTTTAATAAAGTCATGGTACTAAGTTTAATGTCTTTGATAGTGAGTACTCTGTATGTACATGTGCATATGTGTGCATGCACATATATCAAAAGCATATTTGATAAAGAGTGTAAAGGTAGATATTTCTATGTTTGGTGTTCAGGTCAACCCAGAGAGCAGCCATGAGTGGGCTACTGCCCATGGAGGACAGACTACAGGTCTTCAGAGTCACCTTTGGACACTTTGAAAATATTTCAAATCCAATTTTGAATTTAGAAAATAAGCAATAATTTCATAATTTTATTTCTGGAGGTAAAACTATAAAGTCCTCTCATTTGGTGAATGAACTGGTTTCTGGTAATTCTTAGGAGATGGACACAATCTTCTGCAGATGTTGCAGCTAGAAAATCTAATGTTAAAGTCATCCATAGACGTAAAGATGAGGGACACAACACTCCCTGGAGCAGAATTTAGAGAGCGAACTTCACAATCCACTCCCTAAGCTGCAAGGCAAATGGATTTGCGATCGAATTCAAACTGAGTGCGAAAGGAAATCTGGGTCTTTGGCAACATCCAGATGATGCCAGAGCAGGAAGGTTCATGTGGGCAGAGCTTCACCTCCTAATTCTACTCCTTGCAAATTATGAAACTTAGGGAAGTTCTAATTCTCTTCTTATATTAGATTCTAAATCCAGAAACTAGTAGTAAATCTGAGCTAAAAGGTCTATAAGTATTGAATGAGTTCATGTAAAGGAGGCTCTTGTTCATGCTAAGGAGGCTCTTGTTTAGTACATAATATTTATTGCATAAGTGGCTGTTTTTATCAACATGATACAAGCTTGTAACTCTATGTGTAATTATTTCAAATGAGTTCACTGCTTTGGAAACATCACGTTTTTGTTTTTTTTTAAGAAGCCAAAGACACAGAAGATATTTGAGTTTTATTTTAACATTGCTGCTAAATAAATTTTGAATAAAATAAATTTCCTCAAGTAAGTTCTAATTTGGTCTCATTTTAAGCCAGAGCTTGGAGCAGGAACATCATCAAGCTGTATGTTTAAAATGTCTCTTCTAGTTATCAAACATTCATGCCAGTCACTGGGCTGTCTCTTTCATGAACTTCTAATTTTGTCACTAAGATAAATCAAGAGTGGGTTCAAGTATAATTTCCATTTGATGAAGAAGAAAGATTTTTATACTAGAACCCCAATCCAAGTAGTGTAACTCTGCTTGCTTATTGTCAAGTACATAACTGATGACTAGCATTCACTCTCTACATACTCTAGAAGGAATAAAATTAATTTATAACTGTTTCCTCCTGCTTGGCATGAGGATGCACACCTTTTAACCCCAGCACTCAGCAGAGAGAGGCATGAGGATCTCTGGGTTTGAGGCCAGCCTGGTCTACTTAGCAAGTTCCAAGTCAGTCAGGGCTACAAGATGAGACTCTATCTCAAAAAAAGAAAAAAAAAAAAAAAGGTTTCCTCCTTAGGAAAAAGTTAATCACTTAGCAAGCAAATATTACTTTAGCATCATTTAGGTGCTATTTTGGTTATATTTTTAACTATCACATAAGTAAAATAGACACCATTGGAAAATAATTTTAATTTTAAAAAGTCTCTACATCTCCCCCAAACAATGAGCATTATACTGGCACATTAGTGAAGTAGGAAGTAAAGGAAATTTTCGTATAAAATATGCAGGTAGTAAAAGCAAGTGTGGCTCCCGAGCTGGATTTGGAGAACGCTTACCTAGTGTTCACCTCACACCATTTTCCCACTTTAAACAAGAAGGACGAAGTTGTGCCTGTATGTGTGTGTGTGGGGGGGGGTATGTGCATGTATATGGGTATGTGCATGTGTTTGGGTATATACTCATATGATCCTATGCATTCAAGCATTAATTTCTTCTGGAAATGAATCCTTTCCTTTTATTCACTTTTCTTGGCAGTAGCTCCTACCTATCCATCTACGTTTACCAAAAGTAACCAGGTATTTGCTTATAGAATGGAACTTCTCCACATGAATCAACAGCAGTTGGTTTACCAAACTTAAGCAGAATCATAGGTGTGCTGGATCACTCTAACGCAGACAGTTACTGTTTTGCGATATTTGACAGAAAGGCTGTGTGTATAAGGTGAGGAACACCTACTCGATGTCTGCACTGGCTGATAAGGATAATTTGTAAAAGAATATAATTAAATGAAATAACTCTTCATCCTTAAAGTCCAAATGACTCCATTCTCCAAAAATACATTTCACTAAACAGTGCTACACAGTGCATTAATTTGCTTCTGTCTCCAAAGGGAAAAAAAATGCCACCTTGGTGAAGTAACACTTTGTTCAGGGTCTTCCTTAAAATAATTACTGCTGTCATTTCAGCAAACTTCAAAGTGCAGGTCGAGTTTGCAACAATAGAATTTGCACGTGAATAATTTAATTTGTTACAATATCACACTGGATGGAAATATAAATGAAACTATATGCAAATTCTTCTTAATACTGTTCAGACTGTGCCTCGTTCCATCATCATAAACCAGTTTCTGGCTTAGATATAAAAAATGTTCCCTTTAAAAATAATGTGCCAAAGGTGTATGCACTGTGGCATGTTGCCTACATACTTGCTCCAAGATGTTCCAACAAGTCATATTTTTTATTCTGTTTTTGACAGTACTTGTAAGAACTTCTAATTTTAAGGGAAAAAATTCAAATAATCCTGAGAGGCAGTAACTAAGTGAAGCTCAGTGGTGCTGTTTAGGTGACATGGAAGATACCATATGTTCAAATGATGAAAATGTGGAAAATGTAGCTGTGAAGATATGTGAGCTAATCATTTTCTTCAGAAATTTATTTATAAAAATCAAGACTGAAGAGATGGCTCAGCCACTAAAGGTTAAACTCACAACCAAAAAACACCAAAAATCAAATAGGTTGTTTCCATTACAAAGCAATAGGAGTATTCTATCTGAAATATTTAACTCTAGTATGATTTAAAACTTTTGAAATTTAAAAGACTGGCATTTCTCCATTAGAGTCAAGTATTTGTAATATGTATCAACTATACCACCAAATACAATCACAGTGACTTCCTTGTTGTTTTTATTTTGCACATGCTCATTAGAATGATTTAAAATAAATTATAAACCTTGGATTATAGAACTGAGAAAACACCCTGCAGGTGGTAGTTCTTTTCCACACGTAAGTGTTAAATCCCTTTCATAGCTAAATAAAGTGAAGTTAGAAGCAAGGCTGGCACCACCATCGATCGACACAGACCCTGGCGAGAGAACGTGGTCAAAGACTGAGTGTTTCTATAAATACCAGGGCGATGCTAGCCACTAAGTAGGGTCTCTAAGCTGCATGAAACTGGCTACAGAGAAAGCAACCTAAGGTGAGACTGTATTTAGCTCCACTGGAAGCGGAATGAATCTGTAGCCTATGAGACTCTTAGAAGCAACTGAAGTAACCCGGATGCAAAAGAAAACTGCTCGAGGTACCTGGGGGAGTATTTGAGGGACTGTTTTTCAGTTCTAAGAATATTTGCCTTATTGTTAAGACAATGAACCACAAAGAGCCTGGGAGGCGTCGCCAAGTTCACACTGTTGAGCAAAGAAGAGCTATGACTGGTCCCTGGATTTTTCTACACTGAGTCCTTTTCATTGTGTTACTGCTGTACACCATTACATGCATGGTCCCCCCAGTTGTAAGACGAAGGTATCAATACTAGGCTGACACTCTTTACAAGTTTATAAGGTTAAAATAGAACAAGCTAGAGTATATCTCAGTGACAGAACACACATAATCCTGAGGTACATTTTAGAAAAAGGAGCCGCTTTCAAAATGGATACTAGTCAAGAGAAGGATAATGGACTCGGCAGACCTGGGCTCAGTTCTCAGCCTCAACCTATGCTGTTTGGGAAATAATTTAGCCTCACTAATCCTCAGTTTTTTCCATCTGTAAAATGGCAATACTAATTCCCAACATGAAAATTTGTTTGAGGATCAAATACGATAGCATCAAAAGCACTGGTCTCAGCGTTTGCGCATGGGGAACAGTAAATATGTGTATTTACTGTCTGTAATGATTTGAATGCTTACTTTGATTTAAGTAGCTTTTACATTATGTGTTTAATTTTTTTGAACTTTCATATAATGATACCAAAAGCAAAGGAGCCCAAGATTTATAACTGAAATAATCAAAAACACCCATTTCACTTCAAAAACCCCTTCAGCACTTGCCGTGATGCTAGACTTTCCTATGGAAGGTATGATGGACCTACATTCCTCTGAGACACAAATGACTTACTTTGTGGAAGTTTTGAGGACCTCTCAGGCATTAATGTTCTTCAAAAAAGCCCAACTAGATTATGTAAATGATTTAGGGTCATGAATTTCCAAGCAAGGAATTGAAGTCCTTTTTTGACTGAAAAGCACAGTCACCCGACCATAGTACAAATTACTTTATATGATTAGCTAAAAGACACATTCAAAAGACTAGAAATCATTACAGCTAAGTTTGAGTTTGTCAAAGGGAAGACAAATCTTGATGCATAGGTTATTGCCTATGATTGATTGCATACTGAGAGGTCAAGAGCATGCAGCATCTCCCCCATTCAGTTCTTTCCAGTCTCTCTGGGTAGTTTTCTTAGGACTCTTGAAATTCTCATATAGCATCTAAGATGGATATTCTCTATCCCCTTCTAGAAGTGACATCCCAGGAAGTAATTTACCCTATTCTTTATTTCCCCTAGAACGTGCAGCAATATGCTTCCCACAGATGCTAAGTGAAGTTTAGCCATTGGAACCTGCTCAGTGGGAACCTGTCAGTGGACAAGGAGGATACGTTTCTTAGGTATCTGGAGAAAAGAGTAATAAGGAAGG